>JABSTQ010001674.1:0-17422 GCA_013358835.2 Ixodes persulcatus | reverse complement strand
GAAAACAGAGTATAATACTCATAATCTGGGAAATAATCTGCAAGACAAAACAGTACAAAGATACGCGCACTCTAAAAGGTGTTCTTCTTTTAATATTCTGCTGAATATATTAGGCGGTAAGAGTTTTCTGGAATTTTCCAGACCATTTTAAAAGTTTTGGAGCACGCATATATCAGTTTTGAACGCTAGAACAAACTACCCTCCTTACCAATACATGAGCGGCATCGCGAATAAAACGAATGTTACCGTGGAACATTCTTTGGCTAGGTGTTCGGCATTTTGTGAAGCCCAGAAAAGAACGCCGTCGCGAGGCTCGACACTGATTGGTTGCCGCGTGGGAGAGGAAAGTGAGGTGCTCGACGCTGATTGTTTAACTGGGAGGTCATGTAACCAGAGGAATAGAAGAGGAGGAGTGAGGTAGACGAGAAGGAGCTCGACAACCTGTGCGCGCCGAGAGAAAGGAGCTCGAGTGTAAGGAATGCACTGGAAGATGTCCGGGTTTATCAGTCCGATTAGCGCCAGTATCGCTTTAAGGTGCAACCCCACCATGCATGATGTTAGAGTGGTTTTTGCTGGTTTATAACTTTCTTTCTATACATCCTACAAATATAAAATCAATGACAAGTTAAATAAATGATTTTTTGCATTACTTTAATGGCTCAGTATCACGATTATCTTTAGCTGTTAGTTATTTTTTGGCTTTGCTTACACCACAGTTTTTAATTTTGAAAAGCTTATTTCTCGAGTTATAACCTCCCATCGTCCATGATATTTTACGTTAGGATTCGGCTGTATATAATCAATAAAAAGTAAGCAACGAACTCTGCAGATCATGTGTTGTTTTTTTTTTTAAATAAAACGGAAGTTTAAAATGGTATTATTTCCCATGATGATATGAAAACAAAATCACGTCAACTAATCAAAACTACGAGACATTAAATTACGAAGCATCCTTCGATGTTACTTTTTCCAGAACTTCCATATTGCTTAATTACACATAAAGAATGTTATTAGACCTCAAGCTTTTTCCCCTCAGTTACGGTAAATTGCAGTTTCTTAAAATAAAATACAAATGGCGACGCGTGTTAAAGAATAGCTTAATGTGCATTTACCGGCGTGTGCCGCTTGGAAGGCCACGTGAAACACTGAAAAAGCTCCAGATGTCAGGGTGTCAGGTGCCTGGATGCGCGCAGTGATCGTGCCAAAAATGTCAGAACAACAAGCGCGAGGCTGCGAGAAAGCCACAGCTGCACTTACGCGCGTTTCACTGTTCGTCGGTACCACGCTGGAAGAAGTGAAATTCCTTCCACCGTGGTCAGTACACATGCCTGACGCGATCCAACTGAGATGGGCGCCCTAAAAGGTATTCAACCATTTGGGATTTCGCCACGTATGAGCAAAATTTTGAATATTTTTATCACTTGCGAAAATCATTTTCGCAATCAAACTAAGCGTATCGCCATGGTTCGACTATATTTTGTTTCAAAAACCTTCCCCGCAGGGGGCACCTGTGAAAGCAGGTGTTTGGAGAGTGGCGTCTCCACGGACTCCGAGCCATGCAGGTTCGCCCGCCCACGTCTGGCTGTGCGTGGCTTTCCCGTGTCCGGGGAAAAGGGCATCCTGGTGATTGAGCCCAGCCCGGGGTAGGTGTGGACCCTTTGGGGGCCCCGGGTGAGGCAATACACCACTTCGGCCCCCGCTTCTCGCAGACGGGAGTCCTGGTAAGGCCCGGCCAGGTTGATTCAGTCAGTCGCCACTTCTACTATCCCCTCCTTTCTTTCACCCTTGTTTTCTCCTTCTTTTCACTCTTCTCTCATTTCTTTTCTTTCCTTTTTCAACTCTTTTGGCGGCAAGGGCTAACCTTGGGTGGTGACAGACCCCTTCTCCGAAACCACACTTGGTTATAGACTAGTACCTGGTCAGTGCTAATAGTGTAACGGTTCCAGCAAAGCCCTTTTTGTTATGGTCCGTTAACTATTCCCTTGTTGGGCTCTGTGGTGGGCGGCACACCACAGGTTCTGAACACTTTCCGCCTCTTATGGCTCCCTCTCTCTCTAAACCTGGTTCCAGGCAGGCATGCAAACGGCCCTGTCCGGAACAAGTCATCGCGAAAGCACCAGAAACAGAACACTTTGTAAAGTTTTTTGTAGTTCACTCTGAAGACGATCAACGCCCTGCCGCCAAGCTGTCTCCTTTCATTGTTGCCAAAGTTCTTGAGCATTTGATCTGACACTCCTACCAAGCAAAAAAGCTGCATTCTGGGGACCTGCTTGTTGAGGTCACCACACGAGCGCAAAGTGTGGCCATTCAAAAGATGAAAAGCATCGTCGATACCTCCGTCACGGTAACACCGCACAGGACGTTGAACACTGTGCGTGGTGTCATCTCCGAATAAGATCTCCTAGGTGTATGCGAGGATGAGATCCTTGAAGGCCTACAAAACTCGGGTCACTGCAGTAAAGCGAATTATACTTCGCCGCGAGGGTCAAGAGATCCCCTCAAAACATCTTATTCTTTCTTTCGAACGGCATAGTCTCCCAGCAACAGTGAAGGCAGGCCATCTGAACTGCCGTGTCCGTCCTTATGTGCCGAACCCCCAAAGGTGTTTCAGGTGCCAACGGTTCGGGCATGGGTCTAGGAGCTGCCGTGGAAGAGAGATCTGCGCCAAGTTTGGCAGCAACGAACATGTTGCAGACATCTGTGAAAACACTGTGTGTTGCTCCAACTGCAAGGGCACCCATGCAGCCTACTCTCGTGTTTGTCCTCTATGGAAGCAGGAAAAGGAGATCTTGAGTTTGAAGGCTAAAGAAAACATTACATACCTTGAGGCCAAGAAACGCTGAACATTCCTTGCACAAGGCTCGTATGCCGACGTGGCGCGTCGGGGTCCTGCGCCACGTATGGAGTCGAGGGCAACCCAGGTCTTGCTCGAAGACCTGGCTGCCGCCCTCAGGACCCGAAAGCCTACCCAGGGGCAGCGGGCTCCCTCTCTTTGCGGAGGGGGTTCGCCAGCTGCTCCCACTTCCCAAGACCAGCCAGCGCCTGCTGTGCCTGTACAGTCCGCGCGGTCTCCTACCAGGGAGAAAAAGCGAGCTGCATGGTCCTCATGCAGCTTCTGTAACGCAAAAGGAGGCAGAGCAGATGGACGGGGTTGAATTCCTCCCAAGCACATCTGCCACCCTCCCGTCAGGTTCTGGTCGCAGCCGCGGGTTAGGTTCTTGCAGCTCCGACCCTGCCAAGCCGGCAAGCAAGCCTGCTTGCGGAGCTCAAGAGAGCGGGGCTCCTGCCCCGTCCACCTCCCCATCTACCCCTGGGTCTGACCAGGAGGAGATGGAGTGGCAGAATCTGAAGACCAAACAAAAAACTAAAAAACCTGTGATACCTCCGAAGTGATTACTCTTCTTTCATTCTTCCCCCGTGTGTTCGTAATTTTATATCTTTATAATGATTTCAGTGCTAATGCAGAGGAACTGTCGAGGGCTCCTAAATAACCTGGATGATGTGGAGTTTTTGCTGGCGGAGCACAAGCTACGTGTACTTTGCTTGCAGGAGACTCATTTAAATCCCAGCAATACCAACTTCCTCAGACGGTAGCAGGTATTCCGGGAGGATCGTCCGTGCTCAGTCAGTTCTTCTGGGGGAGTTGCGGCGGTTCTCCCGAGAGAAGTGTCCTGTGTACAGGTTCCACTGTGTACCTCACTTAAAGCAGTGGCTGTACGGTTCATGCTTCACAAAGCTCTGACAGTGTGCTCTTTGTATTTACCACCATCCTTTCCTTTGAAATCCTCAGATTTTAATTTGTTTTTAGACCAGCTTCCTGAGCCATTCCTTTTGATGGGCAATTTTAATTGTCACAACCCTCTATGGGGGAGCACACGTCGTGACATCCGAGGGAAAATGATTGAGACTGTCTTATTCTTTCGAACACTTTGTCTTTTTAACACTGGTGAACCTAGCTTTTTTAGCTGTAAACACCTTTCTTCATCATGCATTGATATCTCTATTGGGACTGCCACACTTTTTCCTAACTTTTCATGGCATGTGGATCCTAACCCATATGGTAGCGACCATTTCCCCATTATTTTAAAGTGCACTTCTCCTTCATCCTCTCTCATGACACGTTCGCCGCGCTGTAAAGTAGACCAGGCAAACTGGGTCATGTTTGAAAGTTCATCTGAGATTAACCCTGAAACTTTAGCTGGCTTGGATGTGCATGATGCCTGCAGATACCTTACTGCCTCTATAATTGAGGCAGCTCAGAAAGCTATTCCGCAGTCTTCTACACGCCTTCCTGGTAAGCCGAAGCCTTGGTGGACTAAGGAGTGCAGTGAGAGTCGAAAAAAAAACAAAATTGCTCATGGGATGTGCTACGCCGGTACCCGACCCCTCCTAATGTTTTAGCCTTCAAACAGGCTCGGGCGAAGGCTCGATACGTTCGTCGTCAATCGAAAAAGACGACATGGAAGAAATACACCTCCTCCGTTAATAGTCACACCGGTGTAAAAGTTGTCTGGGAAAAAGTGCACAAGATTAATGGGGATTACCAAGCCTTCTCCATACCGCTTTTTGTTCTGCCAGGTGGTGTACTGCCTAGCCTTGAGCAGCAGGCCAATATTCTAGGGGAGCACTTCGCATCTGTATCAGGTTCATCGCATTACTCGGCAGAGTTTTATGCATAAAAGTGCTGTAGAGAAGAAGAGAATAAATTGTTCTGGAGGACTACGAGAACCCTATAATAGAACATTTCCTTTTCGAGAGTTTCAGGCAGCTTTAAATAAAAGTAAAAATTCGTCCCCGGGACCCGAACGAATTCAATACTGAATGCTCAAGCATTTGCATTCCAATACTCTGCAGGCGCTTTTAAACTTTTTTTAACCAGATCTGGAGAGAAGGTGTCTTCCTAGATTCTTGGGAAAGAGTTGAGGTTATCCCGCTTCTCAAGCAAGGAAAGGATCCATCATTACCCTCAAGTTACCGGCCCATAGCCCTCACCAGTTCCTTGGGGAAGACCTTTGAACGGATGGTAAACTCAAGATTGGTCCATTTTCAAGAGGAAAATAACCTCCTCGACAAGTTTCAGTGCGGTTTCCGTGCCCACAGATCGACGGTGGACCACCTAGTCCGACTTGAGAAAACTATTCGTGAGCCTTTTGTTAATAGACAGCATTGTGTTTCCGTCTTTTTGACATAGAGAAGGCTTACGACACAACATGGAGGTATGGAATCTTGAACGATCTTGTCTCATATGGAATTCGTGGCCAAATGCTCTCACTCATCAAAAGCTTCTTGGAAGACAGATACTTTCACGTCAAGCTTGGGACAACCTTCTCTCGTAGTTTTGTCCAAGAGAATGGAGTTCCACAAGGTGGTGTCCTTAGCGTTACACTGTTTTTAATACAAATGAACTCTATTGCAAGGTCTGTCCCACAGTCACTTTCCTACTCTCTTTACGTGGATGACTTGCAGATCTCTTGCTGTTCGTGCAACATTTCAGTCTGCGACAGGCAACTTCAGCTGGGTATTAATAGTCTGATGAGGTGGGCTGATGCCAATGGGTTTAGTTTTTCACCAGATAAGTCAGTATGTGTCAACGTTTCATTACGTAGGGGCATAATCCTAGAGCCTAGTCTGACCTTAAGGGGTCAGGCAATTCCTGTTCGTAATGAGCACAAATTCCTAGGAGTGATATTTGATAAAAAGTTGAATTTCTGTAGTCATATACTCAACCTGAAACAGAAGTGCTCAAGGTCAATGAACCTCCTAAAGGTGCTTTCACACAAGTCTTGGGGTAGCGATCGGGAATGCCTCCTTCGTCTCTATCGCTGCTTGGTCCGTTCAAAATTAGATTATGGATGCGTAGTATATGGATCCGCACGCCAATCTACCCTTCAGGTATTGGACCCGATCCACCAACAAGGCCTGAGGCTTTCCACTGGTGCTTTTCGGACGTCCCCTATACCTACCCTGTATGCTGAGCGTAATGAATATTCACTTGAAAAGAGACGATTTTATTTAGGGTTCCAGTATGTATAAAGAATTCGCTCTATCCCTTCTCATCCAACCTAAGAAGCAATCCAGGATTCTCGCTATGAAGCCACATTCCAGAACAAGCCATCTGTCGTAGCCCGTTTTACGCAGAGAATTAAAGCATATTCGCAGGCGTACAACCTTTACAGTTTCAGCCCAGTTGCTCAACTCCCACCTGCAGTAGCTCCTTGGGAGTGCAAAACACCCATAATCAATTTTACTCTGATTAAATATAATAAGCGGCAAACTCCTGTTGCTGCCCTTCAACAGGAGTTTTCCCAGGTTGCTTATACGTACTGCAACTGTAAGAGCTTCTTCCCAGATGGTACTAAGAGTGACTCTGTAACAACCTTCCAAGCAAGACATGGAAGGTTGTTAGACGTCTTGATGCCAGAGCCTCAATCTTTACTGCAGAAATATACGCTTTAATTTTAGCTGTTGAATTCATTATAGAAAACACTATCCAGTATTCTGTTATCTACTCTGACTCTCCCAGCACATTAAAGGTGCTTGCTTCTTTAGAAGTATCAAAGAATACCTTCGTTACTTGGCTCCGGAACATTGTGCACACTGCAGCAAAATCACACCTACACATCATTTCTGTTGGGTGCCTAGTCATGTCGGTATTCAGGGAAATGAGGATGCTGATAGAGCTGCCAGTACGTGCATTGAGAGGCAATTGGATATCAAGGACATTCCATACACTGATTACAAACACAGTCTTAAAAGCGCAATTCAGAAAAACTAACAAAAAGTTAGGGCGCAAACAAGCTGGTGAAGGTTTAACATTTTGGACAAAACCCCTAGACTGGGGGGAAGAAGGGACAGCACAACACAAAGTCTCAAGACTTTATGTTGTGCTGTCCCTTCTTCCCCCCAGTCTCGGGGTTTTGTCCAAAATGTCAGAAAAACTGGCAGTTAGAATGGGACACTGAAATACAGAACAAGCTTCATTGCGTGAAACCTACCCTGCGGGAATGGGCAAGTTGCGGACACAGGGAGCGCTTCTTTGAGGTTGTGCTCTGTCGTCTGAGATTATGACACACCCATCTCACGCATGGGTACATCCTACGAGCAGAGGCAGCTCCGAAATGTGAATACTGTAACGAGTCGTTGAGTGTCATGCATATTCTTATCATATGTCCTAAGTACCATCACGAACGCACCACTTTTTTCTCTACCTTTTTCCGCAATCACGTCCCATTTCACCCGGCATTATTATTGTGTGACGAACCTCTTGTGCCGCACCATCAAGTCTTTAAGTTTTTAGATAGCATTGGCATCCTACATCGGCTATGAATTTTGGTTTGTTTTCATTTCGATTACGTTTGCCTGAAGATTAGCGGTGGCAGAGAGCCGGCGATCTTGTATCGTCGGCACATTCTCCCATACTCTCTAGTGTGAATGAAATTTCTTTAGAGTGGTTCTGGTTAGTGGAGGATCGGTTAAAAAATTCTGGAGGCCTTAATAGGCCTGTATCTTGTAAAGTTTTAAGCATTCATTTCCCATAGCTTTAAGATGGAACTACCTACTATAGGTCTTTTCAGTATTGCCTTTAACTTACCCTGTGTTTGGCACACTATGGCCTTAGTTGCCGCTGTGCCAATAAACATCTAATTTTTTTTCTTTTTCTTCTTCAAAAACCATCCTGGCGGCTCTCAAGTGAGTTGCAGTGATATTTAAGCAAAACAGAAATTATTGAAACAACTCATTGTCTCTGAGCCAACGCGCTGGCCCATGAATTCATGTTTGTCGGGTTTAAATATCGGCCGAGGAGTCCACAATCTGACGGTGGCCAATCTAAGATTTCGGTTGCATGTCAAAAGATCCCCTGTTAGTTAAAATAAACCCGCAATATTTCATTTTTTTTTTATTGGGGCCTGTTAGGTGATTTTTGTCGGGTTAGCCTGTAAGATCCTAAGATCTGAATACTTGGTTTGCTTCACCTTAGTTCGAAGCGCAGCAAACGCTACGGGCTGATGAAGCCACCGAAGCAGCGCCTAAAGGGCGAAATCAAGCGGTTCGTTTTCTTTATGCGCCTGTGCGGTCGGGCTAAAATAGAACCACAAACTAAGCTACGCTTTATGCGCATCTTGGTGCTTAAAACGATGGTTGTCAATTATTTCAAGTTTTTCCTGAAACAGTTCTTCACAAATGTCTAAACAGTTCGTGAAAAAGCAAAGCAATATTACGTGAGCGTTCTAACACCGAAACTAACGCCGAGGGAGTCGCACTTTTGAATCATGACAATCGGCAGTTTCGTTTGGTTTGTAATTACCAACAAGATGCGGCGCCCAGAAAAATGTCGGGGAACAGAATGCCGATGCTCTACGCTTAGGTAATTTAGTTTAGCTGGCTAGGCTAAACAAAAAGCAGTGAGGATTGTTGGCCGAGTTTGTTATGGCAGACCGGCCGCAATGGGACAGTGAGCCACCTGACAGGCATCTTAGTACAGGAGGCGCTGGTAATTTAGTATGTATAACCAACTAGGCCGCCAGAATATTTTGACACTCTGCGTTAAGTCGAGAGCAGCGACCCCTATTGGCGACGAGATGTTTCGGCGGCGACCTCGTTTGGTTACCTTTCGTGACGTCATTACATTGTGAACAAGTTCGATGGTGTTTGTAATGGGCATGGTGGAAGCCTGAAATCATAGCGCTCTCAAAGCAACTCTGCCAACACTGTCAAAATTGAAGTTCCTACGATCCTCTTATTTCCGTCGATGAGACATCCTTTGCTGACGTCATAGTCACCATTCGGCCAATTGTGATGGGCCGACCACAGCGACGCTTTCGATCTCTCACGTCGCCAATAGTGGGGTGACTGGAGGGGGAGGATTTCTCGCTGCCTGTTTCGCACCACTATTATAGGCCCTAAATAGCTTGTAGGCAAGCGCAATGGCACGTGGTAGATTGTGCATCGAATGCCTTGCGTTTTCGTCGATATTCCGAGTGACTGGTGGTGGACCCTTGGCGTTGGTAAGCTTTCATATTTATCATTTGGACATTTCGCCGTTTGTTGAAACTGGGTTCGGCTTTTTCAAGGCCTCGAAATCCTCGAGCAGAAGCGAAATCTCAGTTATCACAACGAGGTTTCAAGAATGTTCTTTTAATATTCCTTTCAATTAGCTGTGTCTATCTTCATTCGGAGTAGGTGTATACATTCCCCTTGCAATGATGCTTTATTGTTCCGGAAGGGTAGGAGACATCAGTGAGATAGCGAAACAGCCATGGCCGTGAAGTAAGCATAAAAAAAAGACTATGTACACAAATCTGACAATTTCGTGTGGTTGCGTTCGAGATGTATACCATTTTTAAACCGCAGTTATAGTCGCGGTGGTGGCGTTTCATTGCAAACTCGTGCCTCTGGTTTCGAAACACTCAGTAATTATTCTATTGTGACACGAGATTATGAGATACTTTGTGTTAAAAAAGGAAATCATATTTACTCTGTTCTATATCGTCCTCCAAATGGTAATGTTTCGAGTTTCATGCAGTTTTAGAAGCGTTGTTTTGTTTTGCTAATCAAGAGAGGTGCCTCTTGTTCCTGGGTGGTGATTTCAATATAAATATGCTTGAAGATTCTCATCTCAAAGATGATTTTGTTGGTTTATTGACTTCAAACAATATTTCCAATGTAATTATCCCTCCAACACGCATCACATGCACAACATCGACATTGCTTGATATATTTCTAACTAATCATGATAAAAATAATATTAGTGCTGGTGTGCTTAGTATTGGGATCAGTGATCACCTTCCAATAATCATGTTTATCAATAAGAATATGTCAGATAGCACAGTTCCAAACTTTCCAACAATGTCACAAGACATAACTTCTAGGACACTCGAAGAATTTAGAGAAACTATCAGCACTATAGACTGGAGTCCTATGTTTAATACTACATATGCTGATGAGTGCTACGATTTGTTTATAAGCACTTTCAAAAATGCTTACTCCACCTCATTCCCAATGAAATGCATCCGTCCAAATAAGAAAGCTAGAAAGCCGTGGGTAAATGGTCACGTTTTGAAACTCATTAAAAAGAAAAATGTACTTTATGATTCTTTTGTGAAAACCCGGGACGAAGAAAAATTGCGCGAATTCAAGAAGTTCAGAAATTTTGTTAACGCTCAATTAAGACAAGCTAAACGGCTTTATTACGCGGCTAAATTCGACGCATCCTGTTTAAGGCAGCCCGATATTGTCTGGAAGCCACTGCATTCTCTTCTGCGTAGCCCATCTCAAGATAAAGCCATCGTTAACATGACTATACACAATAAAATTATTTCCGGTACTGAACTTGCAGATACATTCAATGATTACTTTGTGAGTATCGGGAATAGCACTCATAATAGTAATGCCAAAAATAACATCTCCCGCACTAGCGAAACTATTTTTTTGAATCCCACGGATACTGCAGAAGTATTCTTGGCGTTTATGAATATGAAAAATAGCCGTAGTCGTGACAGTGATGACCTCTTAATCAGACCTGTTAAATTCGTACTAGATCTGATAATACCATGCGTAACTCATCTGTATAATCTCATATTATCATCTGGAGTATTTCCAAAAAGCATGCAAGTGGCTAAAGTTTCTGTCCTCTATAAAGGCGGGGATAAAAATGATATGAGTAATTATCGCCCCATATCTATTCTTCCTGTTTTTTCGAAACCAATAGAAAAGATAATATATTCTCGACTATTAACCTTTTTTGAAAAATATTCTGTGTTGACGGACTCGCAGTTCGGCTTCAGAAGGTGTAGGTCCACAGAAACTGCTTTATTAGTAGAGAAAGAGACAATATTAGAAAATTTTGAGAGTAAACTTTTAACGTTGGGGATCTTTGTAGATTTCAGTAAAGCATTTGACCGGATAAATCACATAACTCTTCTTGATAAATTAGATTGTTATGGTATTCGAGGAATTCCGTTATCATTCATTTCATCCTATTTACAGCACCGTTCCCAATACGTTCAAATTAATAATTACAGATCTTCTACGCAGCGCATTAACTCCGGGGTCCCTCAGGGAAGTATTTTAGGCCCACTATTGTTTATCATATACGTTAATGATATTGTAAATATTGAAACGTCTGCTAAATTTATTATATGCGCGGATGACACCGGCATATTTTTTTCTGATTCTAGAGAAGGGGTACTCACTTTCAAAGCGAATTATTTTTTAAATAAATTAAAATCATGGGTAGTTATGAATTCCCTTGTTATTAACACAGCAAAAACAAAGGCAGTTTTATTTCAGTGTCCAGGATCACGCATTAGGTTGTCACCCGATTTATTTTTGGGGGATTGTGTGATAGAGTGCGTTGATAGTATAAAGACGTTGGGGGTAATATTTTCTTGTTACATGTCTTGGAATAATCATGTTACCTATGTTCATAAAAAATTATGCAAAGTTGTTGGAATAATGATTAAATTCAGACACATACTCCCGGTAAATATTAAAAAACTAATTTACAATGCGTTGTTTTACCCTGTGCTCTGCTACTCCCACCTGGTGTGGGGTTCGACTACAAAGGGAAACATTGACAAGTTACGCCTGTTACAGAAAAAGGCACTTAGGATAATCGAAAACGTTCCACGTGACTATCATTCCCTTCCTCTTTTTGAAAAACATAAAGTCATTGATATAACCAATTTGTATGCGAATAGACTGATAGCTAATTATCAACGATCCGTAAGGGAAAATAATGTCATTTTATTAAATCTTGGTAATCTAGAAGCAAACGAGTCTGTACACCCATCGCGGCATAGGCCCCCTTGGCGTATTCCCTTTTCAAGGACAAATTTCGGTCTACAAAGATATCGCCATCAATTACCACTTTTATTAAACACTATGTTTTCCCGTGATGTTGAAATACACTCTGTTAGTCATCGTTCCATTCAAGAAGCTTTATAATAAGTGACCACCACTTTTTTTGTATACTGTTGATTACAAAGTTGAATTCTTGATGTTTTTTCTTGTGTTTATCCTTTGTATAGGTGTATGCATATGTATGTGTGCGCATATTCGTTCTTTTTTGTCTGTGTTTGCCAGTGCCGCTCTTACCTTGTACTGGGGTGCTGGGACTCGTCAAGCTGCAGACCTGCAGCTTTTTTTCCAGCGCCCCTGTCACCAATGTACTGTTTGTGGCAAAAATAAACGAATTTGAATGAATTTGAATGTCCTTAGGAACGGCCATCGTTTATTGTTTTTTCTTTATTTTTTTTTTCAAATGTCATGTCAGGGTACGTTTCGTTATTTTTTATTTATTTTTTTTGGTAAAAAACATTAAACCAGAGAGATTTGTTTTATAGCGTTTTAGAATGGTTGTGTGTGCTAGAGGCGGTATTCCCAAGTGGCCATGGCTGAGCTCGCTGGTGCTGAGCACTTGCTCAGGGCAAGCTTCCACAAGGCTTCCAACATTCACATCGCACACTATTGAGATTGTAACCTTCGGGAGACCATGAATGAGAACACATCCCGAGCGTGTGTTTTGAGCAGTCACCTCAAATATGGAGACTAGTGAGAACCATCCCTAGGTGGTCGTTTAGAGATGCGTAGAATACATGCGTTGTACATGCGACGTGCCATTACACTCCATCGGACCGGTGCCAACTTCGTTCGGACGTGTGGCACGCGATTTTCTCGCTGTCCAAAGCGACAAACAAAAACGTGTTGCTTTGTCCAATTTCCCGCGCGGCTATAGCCCTACTGAAAAAAAGTATATGAATTTATTTCTGATATGTTTATTGGACACCTTTTTCATATCAAAACTTATTATTTCATATCAGTTTCATATGCCGCGTAGTAGTTACACTCGGCGAGGTGGCGCTAAGTACCGCCCAATTCATGTGCTACAAAAATATTTTTATTTACTCACGCCACCATCTAGATACATTACGCATACTACTAGCATCAGCTGAACATGTACATTGAGCGCATACACATTCACGGCACAACAAACATGAATACAACAACCCAATAACTACTTCTGAGCTCTGCGTTTCCGCCTTTCATACAGGTCGTTTTGTAAGTACGGAGGTTTTCGATGGCCACCTAAGAAATAAATAATATTCTCAGCATGTTGTATTTCTTTTCAGTAATGTCATACCTCTGAGAGTATTTGGAACGGCTCAGGGGATGAATTTCTTAATAAAAAGTAAGCGCTCATGCCGTAATTATTTGAAAGCCAGTAAATCAAGCCGCTCCACTGCGGCTCCAAGCCACGTGTTTGCTTTCCCGCGCGACACGTCGTAAACTGCAAAATATTATACGAATTTATTTCTGATATGTTTATTGGACACATTCATATAGGTTGGCATGTGCTGCATATCAGTTCTTATATCATATATGTCGCATATCAGTTTTTGGGTATTTCTTATCAGTTTCGTATATCGCATATCAGTTTTTGGATATTTCATATCAGTTTCATGACGCATATCAGTTTTTGGATATTTCATATCAGTTCTTATATAGATTCATATGATTTTTTTCAGTAGGGAGATTTGTAAGTATCCTGGAATGGTGTTTACAGAGCTTGCTTTTACACCGAAAATGCGTGGCT
The DNA here is from genome assembly GCA_013358835.2 of Ixodes persulcatus. Lineage (NCBI taxonomy): Eukaryota > Metazoa > Arthropoda > Arachnida > Ixodida > Ixodidae > Ixodes > Ixodes persulcatus. The sequence goes on along the minus strand of JABSTQ010001674.1, from coordinate 3,828 downwards.
TGCATATAACGTCATTGCACCGCGGGCCCCGATGGGCTGTATCGACTTTAAATACAACATAAAAGACAAGGCCCGCTCATGACGTCATCGTTATGAGTCTCCGACCAGCCCTGAGCGGCAATTACGCAGAACCTCGACGAGAGTCGCCACAAAGCGACAGACGCGTCCGTCTTGGCGTCGCCAGGTGCTAGCGTCGCTTTCGTTCTGGGACGCTTCACAACACGTTGGCGGCGATGCTCACGCGGGCTTGGTGGCGCTGCGTGGATCCCTTAGTTATGACATCTGAGGGAGAAATGTACAGCCCTTACCTCCTGTGTGGCATTGCCTAAATCTCCTTGACGAAATTTGCTGTTGGCGTTTCGTACTAGAGCTGTCAACGATTTTTGTGAAAACGGAAAAGCAACGTACCAACGAGCAAGTGCTCCACCGGCATTCGCTTCTAAATGCGGCTTTTTTCAGTGCGAAGGATATATAGGACTCGCGCACTGGCAGATTTCAAGCTACTTGTGAGACGAACACATCGAGTGGTTTTAGCAGGGTTTTACATGGTGCGTTTACTATTGCTCGAGGCTGTGACCGTTAAACCAAAAAGTAATTGGTTACTTTCATTACGGCTTCAAACACCCTTGCCTGCAATCGGGCCGCGTTCATATTTGTGTCCTGCCGTTTCGCGCGAGTATCTATGACTAAATGCAAGTATACTCTAAAAGCGGGGGGAAATCATAGTGAAGAAGTTTACTTTGGATTCACGTAACAACAAAGAATAACAACGTAGACGCGTCCCCACCTATAGGAAGTATTCACTGGCGGCAATAGCTGTGTGCGCGACTGTTGAGCGCGTGCTGATGGCTAGCTTCCAGGGTTCTTTTGCAACGCGCATTCCACACCGTCAAAACGGCCGGTCTTAGCAGCCTATTAATGGGGGCTCGTTCTGAGCATGCGCTCTAGACAGCACCCACAAATATGGCGCCCAGTGAATAATCCTTATACGGATGGCATCCTCTGTATACATTGACCCGGCAGTTACGGGGGCACGAACCAGCTGACTAATTCAAAATACCCTTGTAGGCATACCGTAAGGGGCCTTCATTAAAGCCCTTCTTTCCTGGGAAAAGTGGCACCACTCATTGTTGTGGAAACGCTCGTAACACGTGCTGCGCGCCACTTCTGAAAACAACACGGCGTCTGAAACCTAGATCAGTGCTGCGCTGTGCCGCCGTGATCTTTCCCAGGGCTGCTTGTCGGACGTACCTCGTGCATCGACGCACCTTGCGCTACTTTTGAAAGATGAAGGGGCTTTAGCAACCATTGCCATCACACGCTTTTGGGTCCCGGCAGATAAACCAGGATCGCTAAACTCGTCAAACACAAAGTTGGGCACGAAGTTCGCAGAGCTTGCAGATTGGACTCTCGCGACGTTGGCGTCACGCGGGACGAGATGCCAATCATCCAAGCTTTCTCGGTGCTCAAATTCCAGCGATAATATTAAGCACAAAGTTGTAGCGAGCTGCATCGGAGCGCGCGCGAGCAACACCGTGGGGCCAACCGATTGAAGGGCTGCACTGATGACGTCGCGCTCGCGTGTTCCCACACCCCTACGCCACGATAGAGTCAATGAAACGTAAATTGTACTTAGGCGGGCTGTAAATACTCTGAACTTTCTCGTCGCAAGATCGTCGTTTGTGGAAGTTATTGCTGACGACAAAGTGGTGTTTCACAACTTGGGGAAAGAGTTATTTGAGGTCAAAATCTTCGGAATCGAGGCGAAGATTCAACTTTGTGATATTGTGGAGCCGTGCGCGGTGTATGCGGGTTTAGGGCTCATCTTCCGCCACTGTGAACAACGCCACCAGGGTTGATAGTGGCGCCACTTTCAACAACGTCACTCAGTCATTAGCGACGTCAGAGACGTCGGTAATGACTGAGAGGTGAGCGGGCGAGGGGGGATGGTGAGAAAAATCTGTGGAAAGGGGAAAGGTATAACCAACACACACTCAAATAGGGGTCAGGAAGCGCGGTAGAAATTGTTCGGGAGAGAGGGCTGATAGTAGTGAAGATATCCCTTCCCCCGAATTTTTAGAGCGCTACCCTTATGCGCCCGTTTCGAGCTTTAGCGGCGTCGCCGTCGGCGTAACCGCGCGAGCGTTGCATCATGGGACATTTTCTCACTATATATAGCGGGGAAATTGACGTCACGTGATTTTAACACCAATAAGGTTTCTCTGCTAAATGAGAGGGGAGAAGGATAGGAGGAGGGGGGAGGGGCATACCCTCCCCTCCTCCTCCTCAAGAGCTGCGCTCTATTTCGACATTACAGAGAACTGTTTTTTTATCATAACTATCTGAAATGCAATAGCCCGGGGCTGGGGCGATATTTCCCCCCACCCCTGTGCTCCTTGAGCCCCCTTTTTCGACGCCATTTGGGGGGGCGAGGTGAATCGCCCCCCTCCCCGTTCTCCTGTTTCGACAACCCTACTTAGAGGCGTTCCAACTGAGCGATGACGAGGTACAGCACAGCGTGCACTTTTCGAAATCATGGTTCTAGAGATTCTGAAATTAAAACGGGGCGCGTTTTATGAACTTACGAGCGGCCATGACTGACTTTCAATCGAGAGGCTCGTGCCAGGGCTTGTTGTGTGCAGGCGCGTTCAGTGACGTCCTTTTACAGTTCATAACTTTGACGTAAGTGTCAGGATGATCAGTTTTGAACCACAAATTTGTTGGTGCGTGTTCGAGTCGACGGTAAAAAGTTTGGTTGTGTACGATAAAAGCCCGGTGTTCTCGCGTTCTCGAAACATGACCGTCAATCGACCAGTGTCCACGCCAATTCCAGGGCGCCGCCATGTGTATCTACGCGGAAAGAACTGGCAGGCAGGAGGGGGGGGGGGGGCTGTGTTGGCGGCGTTGCTTTGGGGAGCTGGATGCGGCAGGCTGTCCGAATGCACCGACACATCGTGAAAGATGTGTTCACCAGAAGCCTCCGCGGCCCGTTCTTCAACAGGGACGATGTCGTGAATATTCGAGAACCCATCTCGATCAAGAAAACATGGAAAAACCTTTCTTGTTTTAGATGTTCTCGGTGTCTGCTGACGCTTGACATTCGCGTTTCAGTCCGGGTTCATTGCGCAGTAAATATTTCGCTACCGCTTTTTTGTAGCTTTCAAATGCTTGATTGTTGGCTTCTTGTATACGACATTATATTCGTGGCACGTTTGAGACCGATTTTGGCGATCTACTTGCCTTTCTGCGGCAGCGCGGCTCTGCCGAGCCTAAACCGAAACAGAAACGAAGGTACCCTTCGTAGCTAGCGTACGTACACGACGTAAACGACCTGCCGACTGATCACGGAGAAGTGAACGCCTCTGTTGTATCCATCACGCACGCCAAACGTACGCATAGAAAAAAGATTGTTGGTGTACACTGGCACTCACTCTTGAGTTCTTGCTCGGAGTGAAGTTTTTTCTTCTGAGTGCGGTAGTCCATTCTTGCCGAGAAGCTGCATGGGACGGAAACTTTTGGAAGCCGGAGACGTCGCATTCGCACTCGCTTTTTAGGCAATTGTGTGACGAGCAGTGGGTGTCCAAAAGAACCCTGCGTTTCCTCTAGTTGTTCGTACAACCAACAACGGCACAGTGCCGTCTGGACGAATTGCACTGATACATTACAGGGCGGTAAACAAGACCGACGCTGGCAACGTGCTAGTACTGAGAAAGGTCACGGTCTATAGCACCCCCCCCCCCCACACACACCCACACAAACACGCTGCGAGCGTCTGGGTTCGAAACTATTAATTGCCAGTTCTAAAGGATGGTACTGATTGAATTGGAG
>JABSTQ010001673.1:0-45554 GCA_013358835.2 Ixodes persulcatus | reverse complement strand
TTTATTAGCCGTGGTTCCCTTTGCTCCTGTCCTTCTGCTTGCTGTGGATGCAGATATTGAAACCGCGTATAGTGACTGAGACCTGCATTACAAAAACACTGGATCATCCTGCAAACGTTATTTGTCTACTAGCCTATGATGCAGCACGCAAGTGGCGGTGCACTTTGAAAACAAAGACAGTGCTACTTTTGCATCAGCAGCACCAAACACTTGGTGCAATTGCCCTCGATAGTCTAGCTTCTGTATAGTGCTGACAGTTTTTTACAGTAAACTTTTATTCTTCAATAAAGGTAACAAATACAGCGCAGGAAAAATAAAAGCTATCTTTGCAATAAAAGTAGACTTTTCAGTTGATAAATATAGTAGAAATGACTAGCTAAAATAATTATTGACAAGTTACATAACGCTACTTTCCGTGGCGTACAATGTAGCTAACTTTTCTATTTGTGCTTTTTTAGGGCTATAGTCCATGCTGCATTTGCGACGTAAGTATCCTGTGCCAGTGCCGGTCGTTTTCCCGGGGAACTTTTGGACCACAAGATCTGCAGTGAAATGAGAAATGAAGCATCCCTTTGTCACATTACGTCAGCTGTATACCCGGTGATATTTTTTAATCAACAGGTTTTAGAAAAAAGGGGCTTGCTGCCACGTTGATGCAGTCTTCAGTGTTCGTGCGACTAGCGGATACATGGGTGGATAACCGTGGCAACATTTTTATTAATTAACTTAAATCCGTAAATTACCTTTTTTTCTATTGCTGTTTTAGAGGCAGTCATTATTAGAGCGTAACCCGAACAAACCTATTCACGAAACAGCAAGGGACTTTGAGATATTTGTTTATCATATTTTTCACTTTCTTCCCCCAATTCAAGAACCACGCGCGGCAGGGGCGGGGAAAATGGAGAGTGACTTAGCGGTTTTGTCATGGCATGTCGCTAATGGCATGTGTGTTTGTGTTAGTGAGAACTTCTCATATTGGAGTTCCATGCATTATCTATTTTCTAGTGAAGTTACAACCCTTATAAAGTGCTGTCGGATTCAGCATGAACAAACTTGCACACTTTTCACAGCGTGCTTTTGGTGGATGCTCCAGCATCATAATTCAAACGGTGCGTCTGAAGCGACTACGTAAGCATAACATCCTGCGCTCTGTCCAGCGCGCTGTTCTTTGATCAGGCGACGGAAGGCAGACTTTGAGCTATGAATAACCCAAAACTCGTCGCCTTTTCACAAAGTGTTTCGGTTGGGCGAGAGTTTATTCATAGCCCCTTTAAAATTGAAAATTCATCATGGTAAATTACACTGTCAATTAAAAAAGTTAATTAGACAACGTACTGTGACGTTTGTTTACTCATCTAATGTCCGCCGAGGCTACAAATATCCTGTGAAAACGGCATCGGGCTATCTATCACGTTTTTAATGTGTTTATCTTAACAAATCGCACTATATATATATATCCGTTACTATAATTTGGATACGCCGACCGCAAGCACTGAAAGTAGACCTTTAGTATACTTAAGTGCACTTCCTGTATACTGATTTTGAACTACTTTTTACTGCGGGCACTACGATTCCATTACATGTACTAGTTTTGTACGGACGAGTATACTTTCAGTCCACCGCCATTTTTACTGGAAGTACACTTTAAGTACACTGAAAGTACACATTCAGTACGAAGACCACTCTGAAAGTATACTTTTAGTATACTTCAGTGCACTTTTAGTATACTGATTCTGAACGACTTTTCGCTAAGGGTCCTAAGGAAGGTCTGTTCCATTTCTAGACCTTTCCCTGTCTTTGCAAACAAACCACCTGTGCTGGTCATTTTCACCCCGTTCTAAAAAAGGGTTACTACATTATACGTCCTCGCACTCCGAAGTCGTAAAAAGAGGCATAGCTCTTTCCTGCCTTACTTCAGCCTTAAAGAAGTCATGCCTCCACACCATCAAAAGCAGTTTTAATGCTCAAATTGACAGGCTTACAGCGTCTGGGTTCCCAACGCAGGTGCTAACTGAGGTGGTAGGAACTCTGGTAAAAAAGTAAAAGGATGTGAAAAAGCTGCACGTAATGTCGACAAAAAAAAAGAGTGGTGGGGGTTCCGTATATACACAGAATTTCTCACAATCTCAAACAGGTAACCAATAGGTACAGAGTCCCCTTAGTGATGTCAGCCCCCCAAAAAATGGGTCAAATTTGTTCTAAAGTTCGAGCAAAAATCGAAAATATTACAAAACACAGGTGCCGCAGAAAACACGTCCGCCCTTACGTGCCGTGTTCAACCAGAGTGGTTTATAGCATTCCCCTTTCTTGTGGTAGATCCTACGTAGGACAGACAGGACGGTGTATTAATGACCGGTTAAGGGAGCACAATCTTTCTCTAAATTCCACGGTGGGGGTCACCTACCTCTGCATTGTCAGACGTGTAAGTGTACACCTTCTTTACCAAAAAACCTCGATAATTGGCAGATTCGACGAAAAACATACTAGGGAAATTTTGAAGCTTTCAGGATACTCCGCCTAGGCGAGCGTTGTGTCAGCCATCCTTCTGTGGCTTTAACTGACAAGGAAATTGCCTTTCTACAATCGTTTGAGTGTGGTTGATGGTGTGTGTCATCCGCGTGCTCGGCTGCCCCCGTGCAAATGTGGCCTCGGCTCGAGCTGATACCGCGGGCTGTTCTTTTTTCTTTTTTCTTCTTCAATACATCGAGTTGTGAGCTTGCGCTTGTCTCTTCTCTCTTCCCTCTTTACTGTTCCTTTCTGTTTGTGCGCAATTTTAACCATGTTCAATCATTACCAACTCGCCCAACTAACCACTTTACTGCAAAAAGAGCCGCCTTATTCTCTGCCGCATCAATGATTTAATCGCTAGGCAGCTCTGATATCAGTCTCAGCCACCGCTCCCCGCGTTATATTTAACAGTTGAGCACACTGTACACTGGGCTAAGATGGCCGTCTCCGGATTGCGCGGATTGCGGAACCATGATTGCGGATTGGCAGTCTGCAGCGGCAGGGGAATCTACTTCTCCGGCCTAATCTGTCTTCACGACATTAGAGTGTCTCGCTGCAAAACGCTGCATCGGTTCCAGCCAGGAACGGGAGCATCACCACAGAAAGCCTTAGCGATTGACAATCATCGACACTGGCATGCCCCCTCGCCACCGCCAAGCAGGGATATAAGAAAAGGGCATCGCGGGACCGCTCATCTATTGGCAGTCAGCAGCGGCAGTGGCGCCTACTTCTCCGTGCTAATCTGTTTTCACGCCATTGGAGGCTTGGTGCTCCCACTTTAATCATTTTGATAATTCTACGGTTGTTGCTACTGCCGCTGCTGCCATTTCTAATGCCTTCGAGTGTGCTGTTGTTGAATACTACGTCATCGGATGACGCCGACGAGTGTATATCCTGCCATGCGACACTTCCCGAGGAAGTTTCGTTTTTAACTTGTGTTGAATGCGAGTTCAGTTATAACTTTGGTGAATGTTCTGAAACCAAAACAACTAAGGCAAAGAATGCAGCTGCCAAAAATCCTTGGGTATGCCCAACTTGCAAGATCACTAAATTGAGAGGTGGACAGGAACCGAAAAAATCAAAGCAGGGTAAAGAAACTAAAGATCACGAAGAAGGAAACACGCTGGTGGAAATAAACAAGAAACTTGCTGCACTTATGGAAATGAAGAGCACTGTAGAGAACATTGAAAAAAAGTACAAAATGGGTCAGACAAGTATGATGGGAAACTTGCTGAGATGCGTAGTCAAAGACAAGAAATAACAGACCTTAAAGAACGCATACAAAAGGTAGAAAACACTGATAATAAAGAAGCAAGATAGCTCAAGGGAAAAATGAATGACCTCGAACAATACAGCAGGCTGCAAAACCTTCAAATTCATGGCCTACAATATTCGGTGAATGAGAACTTACTGCAGAAGCTGAACGACCTTCGTCTTTATAGCTCGACCTACCGCCACTAACTGAACAAGAACTGGAAGGACTACACAGGTTGCCAACAAAGCCCGAAAAAACACCAGCTGTGTTGATCCGTTGTCTACACGAGCAAGAGGAGACCGTTGGCTTCGGAAAAGCTAGAGGACAGCTTCGGGGAAACAGGCCTCAATTCTATGAAAATCTGACGGCACAGAACAAAGGCTACTGTGGCTGGCGAAGATGGAGGCCAAAGAAAAGAGCTATCTGTACACATGGCAAAAGAACGGACCGATATATGTAAGGAAGAAGACTGGTGATAGTGCTAACAGGATCAACAGCGAAGACGAACTGACGAAGATACGTTGAAGATTGAAAACTTTTTTTTCTGTTTTATTTTTATCTTTTAATTCTTCTTTTTACTTTCAAACTAATGGAAAAGTCATCCACTGATTGCTGTTATTACAACTGTGAAACATTTAATAAACTTATGAGAAATAGTGCACTAGAAAACAAGCGAAAAATGTCATTATTTCACCTAAATGCAAGAAGCCTTGAAATAAAAATGACGAAATTGAACTGTTCATGAATATGCTGAATCATAACTTTGATAATTTGGCATTTACGGAAACGTGGTTCACTGGGGTTGGCGATGCTGTTAGCTTCAACAAATATACCTGCGAGAGAAATTATCGTGAAAATCGGAAAGGAGGTGGGGTGTCGCTATATTTTCGTGTCGGACTAACATATGGAATTGTTCCAGAGTTCACGTGTGTCAACTATAATTATGAATCGTTAGTTGCCAAATGCTGTAAAATGGTTGTGGTTGCAATATACAGACTACCATGTGGATCATTGCGGGTTTTTCTTGATTTTATTACACATTTAGCAGATTATATTACAGCCGTTAATTTGAAAATTGTCATAGTAGGCGACTTGAACGTAGATCTGATGTATGAAGACCCCTCGAATGTTGAACTTCTTGTAATAATCCAGTCTTCCGCTTGTGAAAACTTGATTAATATGCCTACTAGGATAACATCAGATACAGAAACGCTAATTGATCTTTGTTTAACCAACTTCCAAACTGATGACGCGCATGCGGGTGTATTTTCAGCTTACTTAAGTGACCATGCATTTTCCTATATTTTGTTTTATACACTACGACTACTCAGGAAACAAGATGATCAAACCCACATGAGAGCATAACATATCGCGACACGAGTAACCAAAATACTAAGCAATTTTACGCTCTCCTTTCAAGTGAAAACTGGGACGACGTTTTATCCGAACTGGACACTAATAAGGCATATGAATATTTCGTAATTAATATAAGAGTGCATTATGACGCAGCGTTCCCTCTAGTTCATTGCAAGAAGGACAGTAAATCCAAAAAACCGTGGATTACCACAAAATTATACAAGAGAATAACAAAAAGAAACAGGCTCTTCGATAACTTTATAAAAACTAAAGACATTGAATTCCTAGCCGAGTACAGAAAAGTGCGCAGTAAACTAGCTGCAGATATAAAGAAAGCAAAAATCGGGTATCACACAAATAAACTTTTATCTGTCCAAACTAGCCCTGAAGAAATATGGAGTATAGCTAAAGACCTATTATCGTCAGTTTCCAAAGTCATTCCAAATGAACTCACAATTGAAGGTCAGACCTTTTCGCACGAGTCATTGGCTGAGAAGTTTAATTTCCATTTTTTGACTGCTGGCGCTAGTGCTCCTTCAATAACTCACAGCGATATATATGAAACTTTTATTAATATAAATCAAACTAACTCCATTTTTATGGTACCAACCACTGACAGCGAGATCAGAAACATAATTATCTCATTAAAAGACAACACCGTGTCAGGCTTTGACGACCTGACTGTAGCCGCCATCAAAGCAATAAACGACCTGATATGTAATCCTTTTGCACATAAATGTAATAGAATCCTTGAACCTGGCATATTTCCTCATAAAATGAAATAAGCTAGGGTATCTGTCATACATGAAGGAGGTTCACTAAGTAATCTAAATAACTATCGGCCAATTTCGATACTCCCATTATTTTCAAAGGTCGCTGAAAAAGTTATAAACAGTAGGTTTTCTAAATATTTATTTGTCAAAAATATCATAACGCCCTGTCAATATGAATTTCAGAAAGGAAAATCCACACAATCGGCTCTGTTGAACATAAAGGAAAAATAATCTGTTAAATGGAGTCTCGCCTTCACACGCTCGGTATATTTTTAGACTTTCTCAAAGCGTTAGATTTTATAAAGCATGACATTCTTATAGGAAAATTACCATGATATGGAGTAAGAGAAATAGCTCTTGACCTTATCGAAAACTATTTATTCGATAGAACTCAAGTTACTGTCCTGAATGGTTTCAGATCGCAGATTTCCCGAATGCAGTACGGTGTCCCACAAAGTTCCATCCTTGGACCTTTGTTATTCCTAATATATCTATAAATGATATTATTAACGTGCCGCTTACTCTCTATATTATATTGTATGCTGATGATACTAACGTGTTCTTTTCCGGAGATAATCTGCCAGAGCTTGAAGAAACTGCAGAGAGCTGGCTTAATGAACTATCTGTATGGTTAGTATAATCAGCTAGAATTAAACACAAAGAAAACAAAATATGTAATATTTAGATAAAAAAACAAACCGTTGGGGTATTAACCACATATTCACTTTCTAAATAGTATACTACGGCACACAAATCTCTTGATGTATGATTTGAGGAGTTTTTAAGTTGGAAAAATTATGTAAATAACCTAAGATGTAACATCTCATGTTCAATTGGAATGCTGCGCAAACTAAGGGAATTACTACCAAACTGGCTCAAACTACAACTGTATTACGCTCGTGTATATTCTCGGTTACAATATTGTCTTTTAGTGTGGGGCACAAAAACAAACACTGAAAAATATTCCTTTTACAAAAGAAGGCTGCAAGAATTATTGACAATTTAGGTTACATTGAACATACAGCACCCTCATTCGAAAAATACAAGTTATTAGCAATAGAACATATCCTCTCACATAAATTGACGATCATAATTTTTTGATCAGATCAAGCATGATCAGACATATTTATTTGACGCTTATCTTCATAAATCTGCATGATACGATCTCAGGTGTGCCAATAATACAAAACCAAATGTTGGATCAAACTATGGAACTCAAAAACTAGATTACCAACTTCCTAACCTACTAAATAAATGGCACCATGACAGAACAGCACACGACAAAACAGCACGCGACAAAACAGCACGGTCAAAACAGCACGCGTCAAAACAGCACAGCGTCAAAACAGCACGGCGACAAAACAGCACGGCGTCAAAACGGCACAGCGACAGAAGAGCACGTGCCAAAACAGCACGGCGTCAAAACAGCACAGATCAAAACAGCACAGCGACAAAACAGCACCGCGTCAAAAGGGCACAGTGACAGAAGAGAACGGCCTCAAAACAGTACAGCGTCAAAACAGGACATTGACAATATAGAGAGGGTTTGGCCTTTTCGGTTTTATTATTTTGAAATTCGGCGTACGTTTTATTTTCTAATTCCAAACAGAAGTTTTCGGTTTATTGCGATGTATATTTCTAGACTCATAAGCTTCTCGGTTCTTTTCGGTTTATTGACAAAAACCAGTATACTGACAAAAATGCAATAGTTTTTAAAAGCATTTGTTTGAAATATATAGTGAGTAAACCATGTACTGGTTTTCTTATTTGTTAAAATCTGTGGCAGCCGACCGGACCTGTTCTTCAAGACCCACTGGGTCCTATCGTGATCTGACATTACCGTCTTGTGCTCGTATTTGTACACAGGACGAACATGATCTTCACTACAACTTCGGTCGGAGAGGAAAATATCAAAATCCAGAAATTCGCAAGCATTGTACTCAGTGCGTTTTTCCCCCATTTTCACTACTGCGAGAGGTGAAAACTTCGCGCCGACCACATAAACGACAACAAAACAATCGTATTTATGCCCTCCTCTAGTAGACGGAAGCTAGAGTTGTTAAAAAAAAAAAAAACAATGTGCGGCATTTACAGACTTCCTTGATCTTCATTGTTCAGTTCATGATTAAACTCTCTTCTTTGAACAAATAATTCGGCACACAAATCCCCATCAGGTGCAAAAACCCGGTAACCGGACAAAAGCTCATGGGACAAAAGCTCACCCGTTTTTTTACAGACCCGGACAAAAGCTCACCTAATTATTTTTTGGCTACCCGGGCGAAACACGGGCTGGGATAAAGTGCGGATGTTTTAGACATTGCACCATTTTTAGAACTGGTACCCCATCCTATGCAAAGGTGTGGACGGATAAGCCACAACAGGCAGAGAAGCAACGATCTGGTACGAAACTTTAGGTCATCTAAACTGAGTGCAGCTGATAAGATCTTTTTTTTTTTTTTTTGAACATGGCACCCTTGTGCCACGTCCGAGAAACTTCGCGAACCGAAGTTTTTGAACCCGAAGAGTGACCAAAGTGAAGTTACCCTTTGGTGACCTCACTTTTTTATTGTGCTTATGTCACGCTAAACGCGCACATAAAGGTTGGGCAGAATGTCTCTTCATTACTAATTCATTGGTTTTTTGGGGGTACAGGGTACTATTTAAAGTAAATGGATAAGAAAATTAAATTGTTTCCGTCATCTGGCGTCGTAAATGTATTTGAGACAGACTTGTACGTAGATCAATTACTCTACTCAAGTTACTGTAGTTTAACTACTTTTCTGAGTAGTTTAGTAACTTTCAATTACATTTTTATTTCGGTAATTATTAGTTTACTTTAATTACTTTTTTGAGTAACTTCTACTCAAATTACAAATTACTTTCGAATTTTAATAGTTGTTTTGCCTATCAACAAACGTTCCTGCAGAGATAAGATGTTGGAAGATCAGCTGATATTTGCAAAGATGGGGAAGCATGTGGCGTTGGAAAGGGGGGAAGGGAAGAAAGTGGATTGGAGAGTCCGAAACCCCCCAAACTTTTCCCGAGGCCCCGCCCCCCCCCCCCCCCGCCCCCCCCCCCCCCCTCTGCAGCAACACTGCTACGAAGCGTAGGGAGCGAACAGGCACGACGCAAGAGAGGCCGAGTAACTGCGGGATTAGCGCCGAAGACTGGCGTTTTTTTTGTGTGTCCCGAAGCTCAAGGAGACTTGACCCATTCGAAGAAAGGGCTGGTTCCCGCTTCTCCCCAATGTAGAAACTCTCGCCCACTACAGGAGGTGCACACACTGCATCCTCACTCAAAGGAGGCAACAAAATGCAGCATCTGCTCTGAAGCTCATCTGGTGCTCCCGTAGTTTGTACGGTACTCGAAGACTCGCGTGCTAAAGGGCAACGCCAAGGGGACCTTTTTGCGTTGCCTTTCCTCCCAAAACATAGAATATGTAGATCTCCAAACATTTGAAGATCGTTCAAGAAACCTTAATAATTCCCCCAACGTTTTTATATAAAAAATAATAAACAAGCAGTGGTGGGAAGTACTTTTAGAACATGATACTTAGAGTACTACTGTTTATAAACTTTGTACTTCACTTGCAGTACATTCCCTGGGCATGTACTTGTACTTTCAGAGGAAAGTAAAACTCTCGCGACCTCAATGTACATTCCCCGAACTTGAAAAAAAATGGCGTAACGTCGTGTGAAAACGCGCTCTTTCTAGATGCCATCTGGTCATTTCTCTGAGTGAGATAATGGCGGCTATAAGACCGACACAAATAACTGCCTTATAAGGAGATTGTGTTAAATAGTTTGTCAGCGAGATTAAAACAACTACTCTGTGGCGACTTGACTTTATACAATATTTGCTGCCATTTCCGTAAAAAAACTGATGCACCTCCGATTACCTCTGGAGCAAGGCGTACCAGTTAAAAAACACTGTATAGAGAATGAAAGGGCATCATAAAAGATTCTGTTAAAAGTACTGGTACTTTACCTTGAAATATATTGTATTTATAATACGTTACTTCAAGTACATTGCACCCGGTGTACTTACTACTCTACTTGAAATTCATAACCTCTTATTTACTTTGTGCTTTACTTCAACTACTTTTTAGATGTACTTTACGCAACGCTGTAAACAAGCAAACGCTGTCTAAAAATCAAGCTCAGGCAGTGCTAAATCTCAAAGTAGAAATGACACATTTGCAGTACATCATTGACCAAACAAACAAGAAAGTACAAAACAATAGACCAATCTCACGAGCCAGTTTGACTACGCCACCGCTGCCGCAATGCATCGAGGGAACTTTAATCTTTCTGCACGCGCAACAACCTTGCTGGAGCTCTGCGCGTGTGGAGCACGAGACGGCACGAGCCCTCTCGTGCAATACCGTTTGCCTCCTGTGAAATAAAGTTATGGCGGCGTCACGCATGCGTCGAACGCTTGGTGAGTTCGGTCAATGAGGTACGCAGAAGCAGAACCAGCTATTAAAGCATTTCTTTGAAAGAACAATCCGATCCATATTTGGCTAGCACAATTTCGCTAACGAATCAAAACTAATGTACTTTCTTTTTACCATAACAAAAACATATAAAAGTAACTTCAAAGTAACTTCAAAAGTAATTCGCTACTTTTTTACGGTAATTAGTAATTTACTCAATTACTTTCAATTTGAGTAATTTCTACTCTACTCAAATTACTTTTGACGCCAATACTCAGTAACTTAACTTAATTACTTTTTTTGAGTAACTTGAACATGTCTGATTTGAGATCAAGGATTATCTCAGGTTGATGCGAAAGGGAAACTGAAGCAAAGCTGTATTATACAAACCATCGAGTTGCGAATTGAAAAAAAAACAAACAAAAAAACATATATTTTGAAAGAACGGGAGTAGGGCCTTTTGGACAAATACAAGACAGATGACCACTTTAGAAAGCTGTGCGGGATTTTGAATAGGCTGGCGTTCCTTCCACCACAGCTTGTGCTGGAAGGACTAACCTACATCAGGGAAAAGTCTACCGGTGACATCGGCGACCTGCTGGACTACTTTGATTGCACGTATGTCAAAGGCCCCATCCGTGATACTTCTGCTCCTTATGCGGCGGCACCCAGAGCGAATTCTTCCTTTTGCCTGACTGTGCGCCGAAGACGACCAGAGTTTCCCTGGAACGGTGGAATATGTACGACGCCACTCTTCAAGATAAAGACCGGACGAACAACACCTGCGAAGAATGGAATTACGGGATCCAGAAGCTTGTTGGTCACGCCCATCCAGGCTTCTGGAGGCTAATTGAATGGCTACAGCAAGATCAAGCGCTCTTTGCCACGGCATTGACACAAGCCCGGAGAGGTGAGCCCCCAGTGAAGCGGGTGCAAAAAAAAGCACTCTGCCCCTGCAAAATCGTCTAAAAAATATTTGCGAGGGGTTCCAGGTACACCGAAATCTACCAAGACTGCTGGAGGTGGTAGGGGACTGCATTTGCTTTTATCAATCGATAAATAAACTTGTTTCGACTAATAAAAAAAAACATGCGCCTGTCACATTTAAGCTATCATTGCAATTGAGTGTCGTACACATGCACCTAAGTTGTCTATACTCATGTTAATACCAACATGAAATTTTCTTCTGGCGAGCTTTTGTCCGCGTCTGTGAAAACATGGGTGAGCTTTTGTCCGGTGAGCTTTTGACCGGTGAGCTTCTGTCCGGTGAGCTTTTGTCCGGTGAGCTTTTGTCCGGGATTCCAAAAACCCTGATTTCGTCCTGAAGACACCTGCGCCCCTGGAGCTTTTGTTGAAAGTTGAACTTATCTCGAAGAAAATATGAAAACTGCGAAATGAAGTGATGATACGATCAGTAATGAGTCACCACCCCCCTCCAAACGACCTCCAAAATACTGACCTTTTTCAGTAAAAAAATTTGGAAAAATGAATTCGGCGTACGTTTACTGGTTTTATTTGGATTAAGCCAAAAACGATGAACCCTAAATATCGCGTATGGAGTTAAAAAATGCATGTGTCAAAGTAGGCATTGTAAAGGAATTGAGGGTCTAGGCCAATTCGTCGAAAGCCAACTCGTCGAAGGGTCAATTCGTATAGGGCAATTCGACGAAGGGGAACTGGTGGAAGATGAGAGTCCAACTGGACGCCGCTCTTTCAGAACCAAAATATATGAATTTTGTCCTCAAAAGGTAAAGCAAATACTGCCCTATATATTGTAATCCGTAAAATCGCCGCACGATAATTGACTTTCAGTGCGCTCTTTCTTGTCAAAGAGAACAACTGTCACCATGAGAGCCACATTACATGCTATATTGAAGTTAGGTGGCGGAGTTTGGTAAGCACTGAAATAGGCAGTCTTTTTTTTTTTTATAACCTAGCGACAATAAATGAATGGGTCAAGGAGGTTCGAAATTATTTGCGCTGAAAGAGCTGAAGAGCGCGCTCGAAGTTGCTGCAGGCGTGCTGTTTTGACGCCGTGCTGTTTTGGCATGTGCTCTTCTGTCGCTGTGCTGTTTTGACGCTGTGCTGTTTTGTCGCGTGCTATTTTGACGCTTGCTGTTTTGTCGCCGTGCTGTTTTGACGCTGTGCTGTTTTGACGTGTGCTGTTTTGACCGTGCTGTTTTGTCGCGTGCTGTTTTGTCGTGTGCTGTTCTGTCGCGTTCCCTAAATAAATACCCAATCATTGTGCAAAGAGCACTGCAGTGTAGAACAATTCACGCGTTCAAAAAAAAAAAAAAAAGTCAAAACATATTTCCTTGAAACTGATCGCCGCCTACCTTAGAATATTCTAAGAAAATGTGACCTTTATGTGTGCTTATTGCAAATATAGTGCCTTCAATATGTCTTCCTTTCATGGTGTTATGAAGTGTTGTGATATGTTCATGTCAGACGTGCGTTGGAGGATATTGTTGATAATGACGATGTGAATGTCAATGAATGCAGTTTTCTCTTGTTTTTGTTTTATTTATTTTTTGTTTGTTTTTATTGGTTTTTATTGTGACGCATTACTTATGTTCATATGTTTATTTGGATGATATTGATCGAAATGGTTCACAGATGTCTATGTTCATTTTAATTTGGTTGCTTAATTATTGTATACTGTTTCTGTTGACGGCTATAGGAGGGGGGGGGGGAGGGCTGGCGGCCACGTCAGAGGGCTTTTTGCCTTCTTTTGCTGCAGCCCCCCCCCCCCCCCCCCCGGCCAGAGACATGTATTACACATTTATGTCTAAAATAAACTATTCTATTCTATTCTATCCTACGAGGAACGACGTAACGACGTTGACGACGTTGTGGAAATCGCGGAAACTGCGTGCAAGACAAGCACGTCTTGCTGCCGGGTGCCTGCATATCTTCAGTGCTGCGTTCGTCTCTGTTTCCTGATGCCAAGTGCCAACCGACCACCAACCTGGTTTTGTATTTCCGTGTGTCAGCAACATAGCACCAAACTGTGCCAAAGTGCTTACCCTGCTACACCCTGCTACATTTGACCAAAATGTGAGGAATTGGCGCCAACATTGGGCCAGAACTTAAGTTCACTTAAATAATACTGAAAATATAACAGCTGCAGGCCTTGCTACCGAGCCGGATCGTTAGGGTAGGCTCGTGCGAGTTGTCCGGACTTTTGATAATCGCCTCAAATCACGTACTATTTGATTTGATTTCACACCAAGCACTGACAGTACTCAGAAGTTTCGCAATAAGTCTCGTGGTCTGTTCTGGTGGGTTAGTTAGCCTTGTTGAGTGCGCTTCCCACCGCATAGTGGTGTACTGCAGTGGAGCGACAATTTTGCGAACTAGGCGTCGCGATGTTGCGTGTCTTGCTCTGCCGCAGCGCATACACGAGCTGAGGGGAAAGGTACTCCTCCAGAGCGAGACGTGGTGCAAGATCGTATATTTGGACTCTAGAGGGTTTATTTTTTACGCTTTGTTTTTTGTCTGAATTAAGAATTGCAGTTTTGTTACAACCCCCCCCCTTCTTCTAGAACGTGAAGGACACATAAATCTAGGTGCTCAAAATGACTGTATTTTAACATTTCTTCAGTGGGATTTCAGTAGCCTAAAATAATCATTCACGGCAGTTTGCGCTGTCCTTCATCAGTCGTCTTCTTGTTACCGTGTCTGGTGCTTACACGCAACTAAACAGATAGTGTTTGTTCTCCTTCTAATATTTGCCGTCTCTCCTCCTCACATTTGCAGTTATATAAATAAAAATGAAGTGTGCAGTTATGCTCCAAAAGCTTTTTTTTTTTTCATCTCAAAAATGAAGTTTTGGCTGCTCCAATAGCTGCTCCAAATTGACTACGACCAATCACATCACTGGCAATGTCACAGTGCATTTTCTGCGCGTGATTGGATGGCGACTTACTTCATGACGCATCTTTGGCACTCCTTGATTGGTCCCTGTCGTCTCGTAGTGTCCGTTGCGCTCGGACTTAAGGTGGGACGGAGTATACAGGCCTAAAATGTGCATCGGTATGAACCGCGGAGCAGACAGAACCACGGCGCTCTCAGTTTCCTGCGCTTGCTGCAGCAATAGGGTTGGCACCGGAAATTTTTCGGTAGCTCGCAAAGCATTGGTAAGATATAGGAGGCTCCGCAACTGAGTTGCGAAGTGTTTCTAGTGACGTTGGTGCTAAAAGTGTAGGAAAGTTGTTGAGATTTATTAAAGAGGGCGGAGTAGAAGCATTCAATATAACTGTCTGATTGTGTTTGCATCCGAAATATAGGCCTGGGAAAACACCCCTCCCTGTTTGCCCTTGTGCTATCAGATTTTAGCTTTGCAGCCTCTGCTGTGTATTCAGTCTTTGTACATTGTCAGCTGATCTTTGGAGGTCATTGGTTTGTTCAGTTGTGGTTGTTTGATTATTTCTTTAATTAAACAATTGTGTACTTACACGATTCGACCGATATCACTGAAGGTGCTGCTTAAGGTCCAGAAACAGACTAAGGAAATTTTAGATCAAACCAGTATTATAATTCGACCACAAAATGCCATCATGGCGAAGGCCTCTGCAATATCTGGCCACCTTGGCATTCATTGCTGCAATTGCTGCTGTTTTCCAGAGTTTCAGCGATGTGAAATCGTGAAGTGCCATCATGATCAAATGACACGTGAAATTCTCGAGGCGTTAGATATACCTAGATTAGGAACTGAGTGTGTCAGCTGCCCATCAGTTGCCCTATTTGGCAGGGAAATAGATTTCCTTCTACGTGAATAGTGTAGAATGTGCGCGTGCGATACGTTTTTTGTTTTTGTGGTGATGATGTACAGTATATCGTTCAGACATTGCAGTCATATCTTTCCGTGTTTTTTTTTTGTTCTTGGCCTAGCAAGTATTTATTGTGCAGTTACGACCAATAAAATTTAGTTTAGAGTCAGCGTTGTATCTGTGTCCTTCTACTTCTACTTCTAGTCCTTCGTCTGTTGCGCTGTTTTAAACCTTTTAATTATGTTAGCTAATGTTTGGAGGTCACTGATTCGTTCTGTTGCAGTAAAAAAAAACTGTTATGTACTTGCGGGATTCCAAACAATAGCACTCAAGGTACTCCTGGAGGTCCGGGAGCAGAATAAGATTTATAAATCAAAATAATGTTGTAATTAGGGCTGGGCAATTGATCGATTAACCTTCCGATTAATCGATTAAGGCTTTAATCGCGATCAAATGTTTTAACCGGTTAATCGGTTTTTTAATCGGTACTCAAAAAGAAGTCAACTGGACGCACGCATGGCTCTATCCTGGACGACCTGCCCGAACTAGGGGTGGCTCAAGCCCCCCCCCCCCCCCTCCTTTAAAGGACACATGCAAAGTAGAAAAAGTTTTTTTTTTTTTTAAACAGCTTAGATGGAAAAAGGTAATCATAAAAAATTTACAACGAAGAAAACAATTTTTAGAGCTATATTTACGGCGCTGTACAAGTTTGTAGTTGACGAGCGGGAGCCGCCGCTGGTCACGTGGTAGCCCTGCGTCGTCGCCGCCCTGCGTCGTGTCGTCGCCGGCCTGCGTCGTGTCGTCGCCGTCCTGCGTCGTGTCGTCGCCGTCCTGCGTCGTGTCGTCGCCGTCCTGCGTCGTGTCGTCGCCGGCCTGCGTCGTGTCGTCGCCGGCCTGCGTCGTGTGGTCGCCGGCCTGCGTCGTGTGGTCGCCGGCCTGCGTCGTGTGGTCGCCGGCCTGCGTCGTGTGGTCACCGGCCTGCGTCGTGTGGTCGCCGGCCTGCGTCGTGTGGTCGCCGGCCTGCGTCGTGTGGTCGCCGGCCTGCGTCGTGTGGTCGCCGGCCTGCGTCGTGTGGTCGCCGGCCTGCGTCGTGTGGTCGCCGGCCTGCGTCGTGTGGTCGCCGGCCTGCGTCGTGTGGTCGCCGGCCTGCGTCGTGTGGTCGCCGGCCTGCGTCGTGTGGTCGCCGGCCTGCGTCGTGTGGTCGCCGGCCTGCGTCGTGTGGTCGCCGGCCTGCGTCGTGTGGTCGCCGGCCTGCGTCGTGTGGTCGCCGGCCTGCGTCGTGTGGTCGCCGGCCTGCGTCGTGTGGTCGCCGCCCTGCGTCGTGTGGTCGCCGCCCTGCGTCGTGTGGTCGCCGCCCTGCGTCGTGTGGTCGCCGCCCTGCGTCGTGTCGTCGCCGCCCTGCGTCGTGTCGTCGCCGGCCTGCGTCGTGTCGTCGCCGGCCTGCGTCGTGTCGTCGCCACCCTGCGTCGTCGCCGCCGCCGCACGCTGAGCATTGTACGACGCCACTTCAACGCGTTTCTCCACGCCGCCGTCGCCGCCGCCACACAAATTCGTCTGCTTCGGGGCGCCGCCGCCGTCATCTGACCGCCGCACAGGTCTATCACGTCTGCTTGCGCTTTTACAGGAGTTTCCTTTGTGCTCTAAAAGTTACTTATAAACCTTAGTTTTTGTTATACTTCAAATAAAGATGAATAAGTTACTTTTAGAGGCCATAGGAAACTTCCGAAAGAGCGCAAGCACCACGTGACAAATATGGGCCCGTCACGTGATAAATAAAGGCCACTTTTACTACAAATTCGTATAGCGCCGTAAATATAGCTCTAAAAAGGTTTTCTTGCTTGTAAAATCGTTTTATAATATCCTTTTTCCATCTAAGCTGTTTTTTAAAAAAAAATGTTTTTTTTTTTCCTTTGCATGTGTCCTTTAAGGAAAACGCTGCAGTGGCGTCCATCCCGTCGTTCTGTCCTGAGTGGTTTTCTGTTCCGAGCCAGGTGCTATGAGTATGAGCAAGGTTCAATTCTCGCGCTCGCGAGGCGTCATATGTTCGAGGATATACATTACAGTTCTAGCAAGGCCAGACGAACAAGCCGGGCCCGCAATTGACGACTACGAAACTTCACGTGTTGAGGATCTATTACACATCCTGCCCAGGTAAGACAAACAAGCAGAAAAACAAGCTGGAAAGCTAACAACGCCATGGTTACTTGTTCCAGTATTCGGCCCGTACAAATGGATGAGTTCACGAGTATGAAAGGCAATCTTGCTGGAAAGTTTGGGTTTAAAGTAAACTCCAGCGCTGAAGTTTTTAGCTCGAAGGAAGTCCACTGCATCATCTGCAAAAATCCGTTTTCATTCAGTGGAAGCGTAAGTTCACTTCAGTATCACCTAGGAGCGAAGCACCCATGTACGCCGCTGCAGCAAGGACCATCCGCCAAAACGCAGACAACAATCGACGCCTTCTCATCGAGGCCCCTTTCTCTGAGAAAACAAAATCATCGCCCAATCCCTGACTTCT
Source organism: Ixodes persulcatus (assembly GCA_013358835.2). Lineage (NCBI taxonomy): Eukaryota > Metazoa > Arthropoda > Arachnida > Ixodida > Ixodidae > Ixodes > Ixodes persulcatus. The sequence goes on along the minus strand of JABSTQ010001673.1, from coordinate 27,940 downwards.
TGTCTTCCTGTCGGAGAATTTGGACAAACTTCTGAATATGTGAGTCTTTGAATCGTTGATTGTAAATGTCCTTTGCGCCGAGTAACAGAGAGTAAAATAAGTCTTCAAAGGCAAGACGAGTTGTTGCATTCTTGTTAATATATTATTTATAAGAACCAACGCAACCGATTAATCGGTTAATTAATCGATTAAAGGGTGGCGATTAATCGGGTTAAAAGTTTTAATCGTCGCCCAGCCCTAGTTGTAATTCGGAAACAGCAAATATTAATGTCGAGGTTCGAGGCCCTTGAAGAAGGCCCACGGCAGCCGAATCAGCCTGCACCACCCGAGCTGCCAAGGCTTCCTCTGGAAAATATGGCAGAGTTTGAGGAAGTCGAGGAACGTCTGGAAAGAGCTGCCCTGGGAGTTGCCTTGGTAAGTATATTTCAATTGGAAATTATGCAGTCTCTTGGATACTGTGGAACTTCGCTGAAACTTTTATCGGAAGCCCATTGTATAAATGTAGGATCCTGCGAACTTAAAGAACCGCTAAGGCTCTCAAGGCAAAGTTGCTCAGAGTTCGTTGTCTAATGTTGCACTTGTGTGCGACGACACCTACTTGCCATTTCTGCAAGTGGGCGGTTCGGCATGGCCGTCGTCGGCATTTGGCTCGCTTTCTTGCAGGTGGTGGACTTTCTTGATGGGGAAGCAAGTGGGACAATTAGCAGCTAGACTATGTGTGTCAGTTCCAATGTATCAATGTGGTTGTTGGGTAGAAATGTTACCCTGAGAATGCATTTTTTCGTTCTTTAAGCTTATGATCAGTGTAAAATATATTTACAACAGTTACAAATTAATAACCAAACACATTTTCATTTTTTTTTGCAAGTTTAATACCCTGACAATATGAATAAATTGGATTGTGCAGTGGCAAGTAAAGCTGCTGTTGCGTCCTTTATCGGCTTCAATGTGCATCTGTTAAAAATGCACCTTAATTACTAGGGCCTGCATCTTTAGGCCCAAAGAAAATTTCACACTCTTTATGCATTGAGGCTGAAGGATCCCCAAAATGGGCAGCAAACGTGTAAAACAAGCAATCATTTGCCAGTATTCATGGAATTAATGTCATGTTGAATGTGCCTGTTTTCTGTTTCACCTACTTTGGGCCTCTCTGAGTTTAAAGGAGCTGCAACGATTTTAACGTTGAAAGAATCGGCATCTTCTACTTTTGACATTGTTCATCTTGTCACAAAGGACAGAAAACACACCTCCTTCCTTCGAAATGTTGCAATTCTGCCGCAGAATTGCGAGGCAAAAATTAGAATATTTCCCGACCTGCAGCAGCGAGTGGCGGTCATGAGAAACACGCGGCGTGACGTCTATGGGGGTCTTGTAGAAAGATAGCAAGTTGTGCGAATACCTGCTCGATAAAAGGTAACTTTTCTCTAAATGTTGGCGTTCCAACATAAATATAAATGCGTCAAAAACCTGGTATCATCGACAAAACTTTTATTATATGGAGTTTTAGTGGCGCCATCTATCCGAGGCGGACAAAACCGTCAGCTTTATCTGTTACCGCGAACAGCCGCCAGAAGCCGGAGGGGGAGGGGTGCAGAGCCGGACGGGGCAAAAGGCTCTGGCCGGACCCGGATGAAACTTTCCTCTTTTCACCACATTGTTCGCGCTGCGCCAGCACATGGTCACGCGGGGATGAGTTCTCGCTGCTCACTGATGGCTCTAGAGAGAGAGCTTCACCGAACTCCGCGCGACCCCCATTGACGTCGCTGCGCACGTGACTCGGAAGATGGTGAAGGAGTTGAGAGGTGCCAAAAACCTCAATCTTTGTCCATTTTTAAAATAAAAACTAGGAGATGCAGGCAAAAGCGGTTTTTTGTTCTTTACTGCAGAAAGGTCGAGACACCAACTCCCAGATTATTTAAGCAAAGCACTGAAATTGTTGCACAGGTCCTTTAAAGGTACACCTTTTGTGAACCTTTCTAGTGCCTATAAATTCAGACCATAATATTACACAGCAGTGCCATTGATTAAAATATTGTAACTTATTTGCGCTCTCAAACTAGCAAACTTGGTTATTTTTGGCTTGCTATCGTCAGTAATACGTTTGCATTCCCCACTACAAATGTGTTTGTTACAAAGTGCATAAACCCTCCTTAATTATCATAGGAGTACATTGACTATTTCAATTCAGCCATGTATAGTTTTGTACTTGTTCTAGCTTTTCATATTTTCAGAGTCGAAACTTATTCATAAGTTCATATGTTTGCAGAAAAAGGAACACTCAAATCTTGGTGGAACAACCGTCGCGGGCATCGTGCGCTTGATGATGGAGCGGACAGTGCGCAAGGACATTCCGCTCCAATTCAGCCTCCTGGGCCGGAAGGGCAAAAGGCCTTTTAAGGGAACAAGGCTGTTCGATGTAGTCCTTGGTAATTGCTCTATTTTGTCTTTTCTACTTCAAGACTTTATCTTATTGTTTCAGAATATTCCCTTCGTACAAATATTTGCTTATGTGATAGGGCTGCACTTGGTGCCTACAGTTGACCTCTAAAGTTTTCTCTAATTGATTCTTGTAATGGGAAAAGAGGAAATTTAGCTTATGATAGTTTACAGGTTAGCTTTAAATTTGTAAACATGACTTATAAGGGGTGTTCAAAATTAAGCTTTGATCAGGACGAGAAATAAGCGAATCCTTTTTCTGCACCTAGGCTATGTATCCAGGCGCACATTCAGTACAAGGATAATCGGAGGCATCAATTTCCTGATAAACTAAATTCATTCATAAACTTTTTAAATTCTGTAATTAGAGCACATGCTTATATTAGAAACTTGAAGGTTGCTGTACACAAGGACTGTTTCATTTTGTAGATTTTTTGTAATTCGCCTGTCTTATGAGATATCCATTTCCAGATTTTCACATAATCTGGCTGTGGGCCTGTGCACTCCTAGCACTGCACGCAACTTTTGAGACTGGGTACAGATGGCACTGGCTACTTCTGCCTAGCTTTCCTCACATGTTACCGCATTTCGAGGGCATTGTATGTGCTGCAGCTATGGAAGCACTCGGACCAGTCATAAAATTTCCACGAACTTTATTTGCTTAATCAAGTATAATTTGAAGAATACCTTTCTAATTCTATGTTAACGAAACTTCGTTATAGAGAAGTGGATTCGAAAGTTAGCTTATGATAGGGGGAAATGTAAAGGGCTTTTACAAAAGCCCATTTCGGAAACTACACTACTCGGTTGAATCTAGAATTTCTTGTACTCCATTGTATTGACGGACTAATTTGCTGAGATGTACCATTTCAGAAGTTACTCGTTCCTCGGCTTGGGATTACCTTCCTGCCCAGTACCCCAGTAATTATTTGTAACGGTTTATGCCATCTCTGAAACTCACTGCGAGTAAAGTTTTCTCGTGGACGTTTTTCCAGCGGCTGTCCGTGCCAGGCTCCGGCAGCTGAAAAACAAAAGTGAAAAGAGGGACGAAGAGCCAGCTGAAGAAACGACCCTCGAAATAGAGAGGGCAATTTCAAGGCACCTTGCAGCTGCACCTGACAGGGAAGGAGGCCGTCGGGTGCGGGTCACATCCAAAACTTGCTCCGGCCCTCATCTTCCACCTGGTGGCAGCTCCCACCCTGGCAGCCTTCGGGGCGGAGCCTACCACTCCCACCAAGTTAGGAATGCTAGCAGCACCCTTCACGCCGCTGGCCCCCGTACTCCCCCCTGTACTCCCACCCGACTCCTCCATGCTTCCAGCCCCCATTCCCCAAGAAACCCCAGTTTTCCAATCAGCCCTCGTTCCCCATCAGCCCCTCGCAAACTCCTTGTCCGAGTCCGCGCTGGTCGGACATCTCTGAGGCATGATTTTCTACTGACCAGAGGCCTGGAATTTCGAGTGCAATAAAATAAAAAGAGTATTTCACATCTGATGTTGCAATCATTCATATTCTTACCAATTTCAACAATGGCATTTTCGATCCCAAAATGGTTGTACGATAACAGCCACAAAATGGTTTAAAACAAGACTGTAAGGCCTCGTTCACACAGCCAACGTTTACCCAGCCCTGTCACCGTCACGTCACCAACGCGGGTAGTTAATTGTTGCACATGAAGAAATTGCTTTTCCATCGGTTTTAGACTGGAAACCTACCGCTAATCAACAGTAACAGGTTTCCAGTCTTAAACCGGCGGAAGAGTCCTCTTCTGGCAGAAATGCCCCTTGTGTTGGGGACGTGACGTTGACGGAATGGGGGAAAAGCCATTTATGTGAACGAGACCTAAAACGGTACAAAAGATGGCTGTAAAACGGCTGAAGATGTCGGTCCGAAAACGTGGTGCCGACATCGGTTTCAGTTCTTGGACTGATCTGGAGCCGGGTTGCCAATCATTAAGGGACCAACATTTCTTAAAACTTGAAACGACATTTGACCGTTATTTGCCCGATATCTTCGTGCTGCCTGAGGTTGTGAACGACGACTGAAATCGTCGCCGATGTTACCGTGTGTTCGCGTATCAGTGGTGTAACAGCAAGATGAGATGACGTAAACTGTCGGACATTGATGCCGCTGGTCAGGCCGCGATCGAAGGGGGCGGGGTGTCGCAAGTTGACATTCTGTTGAATCACGTTGAATACTATCGTTTTCAGGATGGTGACTGTCTGTAGAAAACAAGGCATAACGAAGCGCAGCAGGCGTAGAGTCGGTCGGCTGGGCGCGGGCCACAGTTTCTGGCTGTGAGGACTGATAAATGAAACGCACCAGCACCACGCTCCCTGCTACCCGCAACCATCAACGACGCGACGGTCGCGTGCTGGGCCGATAAGTGAGGAGGGTAAGGCAGGAAAATGAGAAAGAGGCGAGGCGTCAAGTGAAAATGGCTTGTGGAGGCTTCGCGGCTGACGTCATGCCCCCTCCTACCCTTCTAATCTCCCTGGCGAGAAGCACGAGCGGACATTCCATTGCTCGGGACAAGTGTGTTTCGGCGTCTCGCCGCAGCGGGGTGCTCGTTACATGACTCTTGTCTGTCGCTCTACCTCTTCACTTTCGGCGGCCGCGTCTCGCGACGATCAGACAGGCTTTGTCAGTATAGAGGAGGCTATGGCAGAGCTTAAGCAGTTACTCTAGGACACGACTCTAGGAGCACATAGAGTTCCTGTATACGCTCCCTACGGGAGCCAGAGTTGCGCGTCTGTTTTCCAATTGCCGCCGCGCCGCTATTCGCCGAGATCCCATCACGCGAGGAGCTGAGTCAAATGCCGTGCATTAAAGTAGACGTTGCACGCGCCCCGGCGTACGTTCCCCTGGGGGGGTTGTGGGGATATTTATACAGCGTGTAGTTGGTCAGCCATTTAAAGTTGCGACGAGTCACTCGCTGTAGATGAGCAATTTAGCCAGTGCAGTACAACCGCTAGCCTGGGGTCTTTAACGTGCACCACACAGTAGTGATACACGACCGCACGCCGGTACGATGCTCATCCAGATCGAAACGGGCAGGGGTGGGGATTGAGCCCAGGATCCCTGGGTTCTGCAGCGCGAGCTTTCGCTCCACGTGCTCCGAGCTGGTGTGCGCTAGACCACTCGGCCACCGATCCCCCCTACGTTCCCCTGCTTTTGAGCGCGCCGCGTGCATCAAACGAGCGGCGCCATTATTCGCCGAATTCACTCACGTGAAAAGCAGGATCAACATGCCGTGCAGGAAAAACGTACCTGCGGGGATGAACGCGCAACTCTGGCTCCCGTAGCAGACAGCGTCCCAATATACCTTTTCCAAATATCCCAAGCACCGAGGTGCATGCTACGAGTGTAGTTACACGCGTTGCACGTGCTGGCGTCTGCAGTAGTAATTGTTCTAAAGCAAAAAGTCTAAAACAAATTTTGCCTTGCACGCGCGTTCGTCAAAGCCTTATTATGAATATTTACTTCGAATCTTTTATAAGAGGAAGGCCAGCGCGCGCGGACCGTAGAAGTACACTTCCAGCGTTCTCCTCGATGCTTGGGCAATTTAGAAAAAGGTCTATTGGGACCATAGAGTTATTATAATGTACGCTAGAGGTTCAAGTGGCGCTAGTGTGCTGACGCAAATTGAAGCAGAGAGCAACCAGTTCGAAATTGACTTCCGGTAATGCATTTCTATGGGAAAGAGTGAGTGCATTTTCTCCCTGCGCTTGATCATAAGAGCAAATATCCCGGATAATTCGTACATACTAGGTAGCTTGGAGCATTTCTCACTCAGGCCGACGAAATAATTGGTCAGTTACGGTGTTTTTCTTTCAGATTCGTCGCATTAAAAACGGTGCTAAAACAGCTTCGTACGTGTATTTATGTGCACTGTCGGACTCTGTTAGCGCGAACACGACGTCGGAGCTTTTCAGCATGAGGGATATACGTGCCAAACGAACGAAGGACATCTGGAAATTATGGGAGACGACAAAAACTACGCAGTAACACTGAATTAGTAACTACCCGTGCATGTGCGATCAAAATACATTGAAGGCCACGTAATATATTCCGATTTTAAATAAGGAAGTACCGCTTTATTCCTTCTGCTCGTGAAGATGTGCGAAGATGTTTGTTTTGCGTTGAAAACATCACCCGCACGCTCGAAATCTTTGAGGACAAGTGCCCGATAAAAACTGTCCGGCAGGGAAAACAATACGAAGAGACACCTTTCATAGCCCACGTACTTTTTACTTTATTTGAATGTTTTTATCCGCTCATGCCCGACGGGGTCATTTTCATATAGTGACAGGACTGGCATATTAGCAATATATATGCGTCACCGGGATGCTGGTGCGCCTTGAACCCACTCTATATTTCTTTCGATTGTTATTTTGCTTGGAATCGTCGCTTGTTTTTACACACCTGCTGCGGATCACATGTTTGGGACTGAAATGTAGCGAAGTTAAACATCGATCAGTGGCAAAGAAAATTGCTGTAACTAAAGCAATCGCACTTTCACAATATTAATCAAGGTACCTATATACTTTCCGATACAAACGAAAGAACAAAAGTGCTCCATGTTATTTTCCGGCGAAGAGACAAAATGCACGCGCGTTTTGCCATAGGAATGCACAGGAGCACCGCAAAAGTAGACTGGTTGCTTTTTGGTTCAATTGCGTCACGGAAGTCGCATAGACACTAGCGCCAGTTGAACCTCTAGCGTACATTATAATAACTCTATGATTGGGACGCTATCCGCTTTTGTGTGCTATCAGTACCAGGCCGATTGAGTCAAGGCAATCCGCTTTCCTAAGACATTGCCATGCCGACAATTATCGCGTTCACTTAGGCTTAGGAATGGCCAGAATCGAAAGACTATCTAAAAAATGCGGCGAGGTCATTGCTCATGCTTTGCGATTTAAGAGGGGTAAGGCAAAGCGAAAGCCTCCTGCACAATTCGTTGCTCTTTAACGCGCCTGATATTGCACCGCTAGTGCACCGGTAAGCGAGCGGCGCTCACTCACCGGTGCACCGCCATGTTTCCCCGCATCCCTACCGAGCCAGTCACGTGATTTCAAAATCCCTCTCCTAGGTACTGCGGCTAACTTCAGCCGTGGATAGCGGTTCGAGCAAACGGGCCCTGGTGGCTAGCGATTTAACATTCTTAAACACTTCGAGATATTTGTTTTGGATCGTGCAATGATCCAAGCGCTGTTTTGAATTCGCTCTTGCGGGAACGACTCTTGTTTTCCCGATTGGTTCACCACTCCTCTCTGACGTGCGGTGCTAACGAAGGAATTATATGTGTCGCGGGGAATTGCAAAGGGGTCATTCCATGTCAAAGGTCCGAGACGTTGCGCTCGACCCCTTCCGATTTCTAAAAAAAAATTCATGGCCTTTTGCCGCAAGGTCCGTAGCCATGGCCTGAAATATTTTTGGCGAAATTTTTTTTTTTTATGACGTGAGCGCGGTTTCAACTTTTAAAAACAGCGTGAAACTAGGCATCACTGAATAATTGATGAAAAATCATCTTTTTAGTGAAACACCCAACAATATTTTTTCTTACATTTGCACGGCTTTCGTCTTACAATGTGGTTGGGCTTGTAAAGTTTTGTTTAATTTAAATATTGTTTTAAAAACTAAATTTTTTTGAAAATTTTAACATTTTTGTTATTTTATTAAAAATATCTAATTGTTTCCGGGACTTAATAGAACTTTTTACCGGCTGCCCTGCAGGTATATAATCTATACAAAATGTTTAAAACCGCTCAATTAAATACCTCACAGTAAACAAAAATCCTGAAGTTGCACGAAAGTGCGTTTTGACACATAAACAGCCGTTTATTTCACCCTGAGGTGGTTCAAGTAAAAATACAAATTAGAGTGGGTTTGGAAGAACAATACATAATCTTTTGATTCTTAAAGCTTAATCAAAGTAATTTTTGTTTAAAGCGAGAAAACAATTTTTGAAGTTGAACTCTCGCACCACAATCCGGCGTCGCTTCTTAACGCCTCTTCGCCGCACAGCACGTCACCTGCGACGATAGCTGGCACGATTAATGGCGAATTCCACTGGGCGTTTTGGAGTGCGCCGGGATCAGTTGACCAGATCCGGAATGGAGCACACGATCCGAACGGGGTCGCGCCGAATACGGATCCCCATTGAAATATGACCACTGCTCCGGGATCGGCGGTTGCCTTCCCGTCATTGGGGAATTGTAGTAGACCTTTTCCGCAGCCCGCTAAGCAACCGGGTAGCGCTCCGTAATCCGCCACAAGACCTTGAACAATGCAGATAAGGCTGGCAGCGCGCATGCGCAGCTGCGGCGTTTTCTTCACGGATACCGTAGGGGAGGAGAAAAACGGTCTACTCCAACTCCCTATTCATCTGCCCGGGAATCCCCTTTCCGCGGCCGCCGCGGTCGTTTCGAAGACATTTTCGCAATCGCGGCGCTAATAACACGTGTTCGACGCACGAGCGGCAGGAATGTCTAGGAGCTTCTAGCAAAGATTTCCGGAATGCCTGAAGATGCTCGAGCAACCGACGAACTGTCGTCAAGCTGCAGCAGCAGTAAGGCGGGCGGTACAGGCGGCACCTCCCGAGCGGCCATTACGAATTCTTCTGAGGCGAGATGGGCGAGGTCAGGCGAGATGCCCCGCGAGAAAGGAAGTCACGTGTGTGCGCCGAGGGCTGGCCAGGCTGATTTCTGGTTGAATCTGCCGAAATCGGCGGAGCTACTTTTCTCGGATTCAGATTGAGATCTGGAGAGTGAGCTAATCCAAAACGACCAGTGGAACACGTCCCTCTCGATCCCGATCGCCCAGTGAAATAGGATCGCTCCAGAAAAGTCGATCCCGGCGCGCTCCAAAACGACCAGTGGAATTCGCCATAAGTCCAAAGAAGGAACGGAGTTTTCTGCCGCTTCCCCTTGTCCGTCTTTCCGGCTGTAAGGGAAGAAACGGCGGGTATCGCTTAATAATCGGAGGTGCCGCCAGCGCGTAGCAATAGCAGGCCCGTTGTGCCCTTTGTATACCGAGGGCGGCTCGAAACGCGATGACTAATACGGGCGGCATCAGCTGACGTGGACTTCTCCTAAAAGGGAAACGCGACAATATCGCCGCGAAATCTAGCCGTCACGCATACTGCGGTTAAAAGCGGAACTATTCAGCGACGCAAGAATTTGCCGTTTCAAAGCCGATTTAAAACGAGGCGTGAGCTTCCAACTGCGCGCATTCGTTAACACCACATCGCCTCGTCGTATGAAATTGCCCGTTCACGGGGCTTTTGTGTTGTTGTCTACATCTGTCCTGACGTCGAGAAGAGAGAGTGACTGCGATGTGTACGTAAGAAACAGCTAGCTTACTAGTGGATGCTCTTACCTGGAAGTGCTAAGCATTTGCTGATATCAAGACAGTGGAAGACCACAGGAGGACACAGCCGCGCAAAACGGTCAAAATAGCAAAAGTCATAAAGCAACAAGAGTAGAACAAAACCTCTTCCCACCAAGATGTGCCCGACAACTCGAGGTCCTGCTGTCTAACAGCGTGCGCACACCGTGACACCGTCGCACGCTTTGCCGGGCTCGACGGTGGCGTGCTCTGCAGAGAAGAGGCGCAAGGAACGACGTACGCCAGGTTGCGGCGCGAAAGCTCAACTTCAAAATGTTTTTTTCCTCTTTAAGGCCCGTTCACACTCTTGCAACCGAGTACGACTGAAAGAGACGAGATCTCTTAAAACTTGTTAAATTTTTTTAGAACGAGGGAACACACTGGCATTGTGGCGCCATCTATGCGGTGACCCTGGAACTGCATCTCACAAGAGCGAAGGTTTTGCGGGATTTCCGAGGTCAACTGTGCGTAATACCCATAGAAAGGTTCGTTTATAACATTGACAAACGTTTTTCGAGCCAAGAAAGAAAGGATAATGCGCGAGAGAAATAAAAAAATATGCCGGACCGCCGAGTTTACACTGCTACCCATTAGATGGCGCCAGTGTGTCCTCTGGTTTAAGAAGTTTTTTTAAGGAACCCAGGTTTAAGAGGTTGCAAGAGTGTGAACGGGCCTTTAGAACAAAATTATTTTAATTAAACTTTCAAGAACAAAAGGAAATAAACTATATTGTAGAAGTCACCATGTTACGTATTTTTCTTTGGGCCACCTGAAGGCAGAATTGACGGCTCTTTAAACGGCAAAACGCAATTTTGTACAAATTCAGTTTTTTTTTTCTGCAAGATAATTAGTTGTACGGCCTGAAACATTTTTTGTGTACAGAATACCTACAGGGCTGTCAATAAGAGTATTTACAGTCGCATGCAGCAAAGCCATATTTTGTAACAAAACTAAAAATATGCTGAAAAGCTCATTTATTCCTTATTTTTTAAAACTACTTTGAGCATACCAAATTCCATGATCATGATCCTTATTCCATAGCAATCCAAATACCGTATGGTTTTTAGGCAAAAATATTCCAGTGTTCTGTAAAAAAATCTTACTTTTCATCAATTATTGAATGACTCCTAGTTCCGCCCCCTTTTACTAGTTCAAACCGCCATCACCCCATGAAATTTGTTTTTCGTCAAAAAATATGTTAGAGAGGGACCACAAACGTTACGGTGAAGAGCCATCAATATTATTTGAGGAATCGGAGGTGGCCGTGGGACCACCTTTGGCATGGCATGGAGAATTCCTGGTCAGTTGATGCCGCCCGTCGTTTAGGCATCGCGTTTCGAGTCGCCTTCGGGTACAAAGGGCTATGGAGACCCTCTCCCTGGCTCCCCGTTCCTCCGTGGCCTTGCCGCTTCCCGCCGCCGTACTGTCGGGCGTTCCTCCGTTCCCCGTGACCTCCCGGTTTTCCGTCGCCGTCCTGTCGTGGAATGTCCGGGCCCCCCGGGAGGCACCCAGCGCTGACGTCGGAGGGTCGGCTCGCGGCAAGGTTCCCGATTGGACGGTCGAGGGGACAAGGGGAGACAAAGGGTGCTCTCTCTGGCTGCCGACTTGACGAAGGACAGGTCACGGAGGTCGACGGGACGACGGCGGCGAAAGTAAACTATTTTGACCACACACTGTGTTGGGTGACTTCTTGGGGAGCGAGCGAAGCATGACCCGATCGGGCGTCGATTGGGTGACGACCCACAGGGCACAACGGGCCTGCTATTGGCGGCACCTCCGATTATTACACGATACCCGCCGTTTCTTCCCTTGCAGCCGGAAAGACGGACAAGGGGAAGCGGCAGAAAACTCCGTTCTTTCTTTGAACCTAATCGTGTCAGCTATCGTCGCAGGTGGCATGCTGTGCGGCGAAGAGGCGTTAAGACGCCGGATTGTGATGCGCGAGTTCAACTTCAAAAATTGTTTTCTCGCTTTAAACAAAAATTACTTTGATTAAACTTTCAGAATCAAGAGATAATCAATTTTTCTTCCAAACCCACCTTATACTGCATTTTTACTTGGACCATCTCAGCGTAAAATAAACGGCTGTTTATGCGTCAAAACGCACTTTTTTGCAACTTCAGGATTTTGTTTTACTGCGAAATATTTAATTGAGCGGTTTAAACCTTTGTTTATAAATTATATACCTGCAGGGCAGCCGGTAAAAAGTTATAGACCCTTTTAAAAAAATCTGGCGACAGCGAAAATCCGCTTAACGAGTCCAACAACATTGGGCGGCCGGCGCCATTGGGAAGGACTCCGTTGCGGCCGGCATAGTTGTTTTGACTGTAGCGTTCTTGTTTCGTCGATCCCTTCGCCTCTGTATGGCTGCAGGTAGCGTTTTCCCGATGACGGGTTGGGTAAACGACCTCTCCCAACTCCCAGCCGTTAAGGATGATGAGGTATATCGGTTCTTCAAGAGCCGATCGGACTCGGAACGACAATTCGACAGAAGTTACAACTTCCTCGTCGAGGGGTTCGTGGTCGCCGCATCCATAAAGGCCAACTACACAAGAAAAAGGTAATTACTAAGATCTTTGTAGTTACGGCATCAGACATGTGTTCGTATGCATCAGAAAATGATAGGAACCGGTTATAATTTACTGGCTGTAGTTAGAGGTCGCCAGTACTCTTCGGATGTGCGACGTAACAAGCGCAGGGGACCCGCTTCGCTGTCGCTCGGTAAGTCGCGCGATGAAGCAGGCGCTTTCCCACCGGCGATGCGATCTAGTCGCGCGATAAGTTTCATCGCAAAAGCCACCATCACGGGCAAAAAGCGACACGGTTTGAGCAGTCGCTACTTGACCCGACTTTTGTGCGATGCGATCTAGTCGCGGAGCGGCTGACCCAACCAACGGCGTTCGGAGCGAGAGTTTTCGAGAAACGACTCGCCAACGAAGGCGTTGGACTCGCTCATCGCGCACGCCGGTGTTTCCATTTAATCTTCTTGCGATGCGATCTAGTCGCATCGCGCGACTGCTTCACATCGTCGGTGGGAATGCGCCAGCTTAGCGACTGGAGCGAGCGACCAAGGCGATGGGCGTCGTTTTCTAGAAATCCCAAACCAAGCGACGCGACAAGCGACAGTGAAAACTTTTCGTCGCTCGTCGCCGACTTTCGTCGCTTGTGCCGTCGCTCGACTCGTCGCTCGCCAAATCGCTCAGATGCCATTCAGCCTTTAACATAGCGAGTGGTCACGCGAACATGAAACGCAATCTTTACTTGCGCATGATAGGGTCGAATGCCGAAATTTACCGCTTCGATCGGTGCCTCAGATAAGCACGTTTCAACCCACTAGTAGCTTTCAATACTTTTACCTTTGCAGCTGTGGACAGTGAAGGGACAAACTAGCGTTCGCTTGTTATTTCTGTGGCACGCTGTCAGATTCAGAAGTGATGTAACTGTTTAATCTCCAAAGTTATTTGCAAAACAAAACAAAAAAAGTGTAATGTGCTCTGCTTATTCCTTCATTTTGCATTAGTCATTGATAAAAAAATAACATTAAAACATTCTTTATTTTCTTTAGCGCAGGGATATGCTTCCTGAAAACTTCATGCTTCCGAAGCAAAAAAAAAAAAAAGAATGACCGTCCCTACACCGTGGTGGCTGCCCTCAGCATCACTGGCAATGTTGAAGATGGGCACTGCGACTGCCCAGCAGGAAAGGTTGCTTGCAACCACTTGATGGGGATTCTTCGGACACTTGAACTGCTGCAGAGGAAGGGATTTTCTGAAGCGCCACTGCAGCTCTCCTGCACTGACCTTCAACAGCAGTGGAGGGACCCAAGAGGCGAGCGCATCAGGGGAACTTCCATACAGTCTGTTGACTGGAGAAGTGTCAGGGAAGGTGGCTTAGAAACTCCAACAACAAGTCGCCTCTACGAAAGCCGAGCTACTCCCCGCAGTCAAAGCGAACAAGATGCCGCCACCAAGAACTTCGCTCAAGCCATGACGGACCTGGATGGAACCACCGAGTTTGGCAGAAGCTTGCTGGGAGGGACCGGGCAGGTTTTTGTGAAAACAAAGTTCGGCATTTCGTCCGTCCTTGCGCCACAGGCATACCAACAAGCAAAATTGCCCTTTGGGTTCAAGGTGCTAACAAACATTCACTTCAAGAATGCTCCCACCGATCCGCCTCCACTGCACGAGTACGAGTTCTTCAGGGATGCCGAGCCCTGGGCTGTGCCTTCCTGTTTTGAGGGCCACAAGATCCTTGAGGTAATGCCAGCATTGCTTTTAGGATACTTTACGGAAGGTCAATGTACAAAAATAATGTCCATCTGATTTTGTATGAACTGAATACCTCAAGAACAATTAGCAACCCATGCTTTACGCCGCTCCGTCACAGCACATTGGAAGGCTTCGAATAATTTTCATTGTTAGCTGTGATTGGTACTTCGGGTATTTACTTTTTTTCGTTACAAAAAAAAAAACTGGACAAAGAAAACCTGACAGCTTACAGTTAGCTTCTTCATAAGCAAGGTCTTTATATTGTTGCCACCATAAGTCTACCCCAGGAGGTCTCCTTCTTAATTCTCCTTTAAAGGGCAACTCCGCCCAATTCCGAAGATTTCAGGATAATCAGTAATTTTGCATTAATAAGCCCTAGTAAAAGACACTACGTCATTTGCTTCACGAAAAACTGTATATATAATAATGCAAAAGCGTTAACTGTCTTATGGAGCAAACCGACGTCATCAGCTTTGAAGCCGCGCCAAACGGCACCTAAACTCCCTTGTCCCAATGAAGCGAAGCATGTCGTTTGAAGCCGCGATCTGATTGATAGGCTCCCTTTGGCTGGCGCGTGTCATAGTGTCAAGGAAAAAGGCTCCCATTGGCTCTTGCACGGCATAGTTCCAAAAAACGCCACCAGAGAAGCCGTCTCCATGGCGGCGCAGCGCACGCAGCGACCCAGCCGCCGGTAAGAGGTGCGGGCCTGGCCGCACAGCTCGTTTGGGCAAACTACGGAGAGGCTGCACGGCTGAGCTTAGTGCGGCTCGGCCACTTTATGAGAGCGCTACCTTGGCAGTAGCGAAATGTGGCCATCCACGCCAGTACGCTGTCGACGAACTATGGGAATGGAAGAACGACATTCATGCTTTCGCATTCAGAACTCGTAAGAAGTGCTTAGGTGTCTTTTTTAATCTAAATTTGAACACGAGCAGAAATCGAAACCGAAACTTCGGCTCCGTCTGGCAACATTGGCCTCGGGCCACCAAAAACATGGCTATCATGTGGTACAAGATGTCACATGATCTTCGGCGCAACAATGGGCAGAATGGGGCGGGCGTATGCAACCCTTACAAAAATGTCATATCTGGACTTATATTAAAAAAGACAGATATGGATATATAAGGAATTGGGCAGATATGTCCAGATATGCATAATCAGGCCGTATCTGGATGGATATAGTCATATCTGCCCAATTCCTTATATACCCATATCTGCCCAATTCCTTATATAGCATATATAGACTGCTTTATATGATCCCGTGTTTGGGCCTGGCAAATAGGGTCCCACCCCATATAAAGCAATTTTCATGTAATGCTCCTTCTAGCAACACATGAAAATTATTGCCATGGGGCAGGTACCATACTTTCCAGGTCCAGACAAGGGATCATATAATGCATTTCTATGAATATCCACAAAATATACATTTTACTGCTATCCCACACTGCCAAACGTGTGTTTACGTAGATATATCTACAGAATAGGCCACTGACCAATCCTTATTGGCCTGGTTCGGAATTTGTCATTCCGACAAATATGTATGCTACAAAGATAGAATGCAGGCGATCGCTAGTTAGGAAACATTGTAACATATCATTTGACGTCGGAAAGCCACAGCTCTCTGGCGGGATTGGTTGTCCAGGGAGCAGACCGAGAATATGGTTTGCAAAAAAAAGTTTTATTCATAAAAGCGCCAGAACTCTAAACAAGTACTTTCCCCGTTCAAGAAAAAATGATAAGAAACAAAACTGTAATATAGCACGGACAACCATTAAAATAGACTAAAAATGTAATAGCACAAAGACACCTATTAAAATAAAACAAACGGAAGGCAACAATTAAGCTGTAAACTATACGAAAGTTCCAAAGTCGTTGATTCCTACTCACAGAGTCACAGTCCTGATTCAACTCTCCGGTCGAGCACAGCAATTTTGACAAGGGCTTGCTTGCCAGCCTCGTCGTTGAAGTCCTTCCTTGCACCGTGTGATGTTCAAAGTCCCCCAGTCACTCCTCGCTGGCCTTGTTTTTCCGTTCGGTCGCCGAATCATCTGGTGTGACTAACACGTCGCACACACACACGAACACAGACACCGTTGTTTGCCGGAAGCAATACAAGATGAAAAGGTCATTACTGCTCCTTGAACTCGATGAGGTCACCACTGTTTCCCGGACTAGAAAATGACGAGGGCATCATATCTTTAACTAAAACCTCATAAAAATTAAAAAAAATAAAATCATGAACACATAAGAAACAAAAACACAAAGGACTAAATAATGAGAAAAAAAATGAAATAATGAACACAGAAGTAAAAATAATAAAAACACGAAGGACTTACACAGACAGCTACAATTGTACAGTTAACAATGACGTTTAATTCTGATAAAAAATATTCCTGCTGCGATAAAGATCACCAATATGGTGTGTAAACTAGGCGACCTTGAGCAAAGGAGGAATATTTGTGATCATAATCAAATGTCATTGCGAACTCAAAACGTGTGGCTGCCTGCGTAAGTTCTTCATATTACTATTCTTCTGAATTCTGTGTTCATTATTGTGGCTGTTCGGGACCAGGCGCAACTTGGTGGTGCTTTTTTCATTCTGACCTTACTTCGGACAGCTTCGTACCCATAGATAAACCCACTAGCTTCTCTACATAATCCCACTCCTTTTCAAAAAAAAAAAAAAAATGTGTGTATGTTTATACAGTCGGAAGTTAGTCTGCCTCAGTGGGCGTCTGGTGTCTCAGCTGTAGATGATTAATTTAGCCAGCGCGTTACAACCGCTAGCCTGAGGTCTTTAACGCGCACCACGCAGTAGTGATACACAACCGCACGCCGGTACGATGCTCATCCAGATCGAAACGGGCAGGGGCGGGGATCCACTCCTTCTCCTTGGAGATACCCTCCGTGTATGCTGTAATTGGAAGAAAAAAAACACAATAATCAGCGAACATACACATTATTAGCAACATTGCTTTGTAATAATTTTTCTAAATAGGCCCCTGGCTCAGGACCAAAACAACACGAGACTTTTTTGTGCAAGGTATAGTTTTGGCACAAACGATTTGGCCCGCATTTCGCTGAACATACCCTTATAACCTTAAAGTTAGGGTGACCATATTCCTCAAGGTAGAAAACGGGACATCCCAGTCAGTGGAAGAAGGGGGGGGGGGGGTACTAAAGATATAGATTGGTCGAAAAAAATTAATGAAAGAAGTGCTCTTATTTCAAAACGTTACCATATTGCACTAATGCCCCAGGGCCTAGGGAACAGTGACAGTCATGGTTCAGTTGTATGCACTCATTTGGAAGGCCCTGCCTCGTGTCCGTCGTTGGTGTGGGAGTATTTTGCCGACAACCGAAGTTTCCTAAGCAGGACATTATCCGGCAAGACTCTGTTGTATAAGTCTGCCCACATGTATATGTGAAGTTCAAGCACACATGAGTGCTATATCCGGTAACTCAAAAAAATATTTCTACACTCGCGTCTTCGCGAGAGAAAAAGTGTTTGTGGGCAAGAACAGTTTTAAATATTACTCTCTTGGTAAATTTTTTTAAGTGCCTACGGTAATTTTTGTAAAATATGCTTGTAACGAGTAGACATAGTTTCGGTTTCTTTAACTTGCATGGTTCTTTATTGGGACAAAAACGGGACATGGTTCTTCATTGACGGGACGGCAGGCGCGAAAAGACGGGACGGCAAAAGCGAACCTCAAAAACGGGACTGTCCCCGAGCAAAACGGGACGTCTGGTCACCGTACTTAAAGTGCACCATTACGATTTCGGCTTACTTGACACCACCATTGTGCTTCCTGTGTGCATGACATTTAAAAGCCAAATCCGCGAACACTTCACAATAATTGATGCTTATTAAGCCGTGTGCTTTATGTGGGGCCTTTAAGTTCAAAGCATCCGAAGTGCGCGACCGTCTGCATTTGCACAGTATACAGAAGAGGGGAGAATGCGGCCGGGACTGCTGCTTTCACTCCTTTCAGCATATAGCTGAAGGATTCCCTAAAGTTTGCTTATAGACATCTTATACAATCTTGTGCGCAGCAAGGACGAGGACAAAAGGAGAGAACAGGACACAACAAGGCGCAACTTTCAACTAAATTTTATTGAAAAAGTGTTCCGGTATTTATAGTCTCAACCATCGTCACAATGACAACACACAAAACGACAAAAGTAAAAGAAAAACGACCATCACAGAGCATAATTGGAAAATAACACTATCTCGTTCGCAGGAAAAACAATTCCTTCTCCGATAGCGCAATCGACGGCATAGCAACACACGTGTCTCCTAAACAATCAATGTGCTCGGCTTCTACGATTTCGCGTGTTAACGCTGACTTGCATTTCCCAATTTTTACGCGTCCATCCAGCAGTGGGGTACAACCGCATGTCCTGCAATGCAAGTCAAGAAAGCCACCGTTCTTTTTTTGCACGTTGTTATTGTGCTCGCGGAGCCGATCATTTAGGCAGCGCCCCGTCTGCCCGACGTAGTGCTTGCCACAGGACAACGGAATGCGATAAACCAAACCATTTGTACAGTCGACAAATTTCGTTCTGTGTTTCTTTTCACATCCGTGTTTGGCACGCACGCCAGGCTTTGATAGTTTGCCCAGGTCCACGAGCTTATTGGGCGCAGAAAACACTACCTTTACATTTGATCGCATTGCTACTTTCTTTAAATTGTGCGACACTCGGTGTATGTACGGTATTACAACAACTTTTCCTTTTTCTCTTGCCAGCTGACTTCCATCGTTTTCCACGAGACAGCGCTTTCTTAGAAGGCCCTCCGCGACCGCAACAAGAATGTGCTTAGGGTACCCAGCTGCGAGCAAGCGCTGCTGATCGAAACCACTAGAGATCAAATGCTCACAGGACTTTTTTAGTGGATTGGTGAAACACAGGTTAACAATACTTCTTTTGACTAGCTTGGAGTGAGCTGAATGAAACGGAAGTAACGGCTTATTCGCACGTGGCTCATAACACAAACAGATGTGGTCGTCGAGAATTACGAATCTGATGTCAAGGAAGCGAATAGTGTTGTCCACGGGTATCTCATGCGTGACCTCGAGTGTGCCAAAACATTCCTTAAAAGTTGTCAGGGTTTTGACAGTCTCTGCTTCAAAAGCGTTTGTGTCACATGCGATGAAAATTAAAAAAAATCATCTACGTACCTAAAAACCTTTTTTACCTTCAATCCTTGAAGCCGGGCGTTAAGAGTACTATCAAGTTGAGCTAAATATGAATCGCTTAGAACAGGCGCGATACACGAGCCGATGCATATGCCCTGTTTTTGCAAGTAAGGCTTGCCTCCCCACTGAATAAAAGTGGTTCGAAGATAAACACTGAGTAATTCTAAAAAACCGCTGCTTGACATCCCTAGCTCATTTTGAAAAGCGACCACTCCAAACTTGTCGATGCACTCCTCTACAAACGCTTTTGAAGCAGAGACTGTCAAAACCCTGACAACTTTTAAGGAATGTTTTGGCACACTCGAGGTCACGCATGAGATACCCGTGGACAACACTATTCGCTTCCTTGACATCAGATTCGTAATTCTTCGCGACCACATCTGTTGGTGTTATGAGCCACGTGCGAATAAGCCGTTACTTCCGTTTCATTCAGCTCACTCCAAGCTAGTCAAAAGAAGTATTGTTAACCTGTGTTTCACCAATCCACTAAAAAAGTCCTGTGAGCATTTGATCTCTAGTGGTTTCGATCAGCAGCGCTTGCTCGCAGCTGGGTACCCTAAGCACATTCTTGTTGCGGTCGCGGAGGGCCTTCTAAGAAAGCGCTGTCTCGTGGAAAACGATGGAAGTCAGCTGGCAAGAGAAAAAGGAAAAGTTGTTGTAATACCGTACATACACCGAGTGTCGCACAATTTAAAGAAAGTAGCAATGCGATCAAATGTAAAGGTAGTGTTTTCTGCGCCCAATAAGCTCGTGGACCTGTGCAAACTATCAAAGCCTGGCGTGCGTGCCAAACACGGATGTGAAAAGAAACACAGAACGAAATTTGTCGACTGTACAAATGGTTTGGTTTATCGCAATCCGTTGTCCTGTGGCAAGCACTACGTCGGGCAGATGGGGCGCTGCCTAAATGATCGGCTCCGCGAGCACATAAAGTGCAAAAAAAGAACGGTGGCTTTCTTAACTTGCATTGCAGGACATGCGGTTGTACCCCACTGCTGGATGGATGCGTAAAAATTGGGAAATGCAAGTCAGCGTTAACACGCGAAATCGTAGAAGCCGAGGACATTGATTATATAGGAGACACGTGTGTTGCTATGCCGTTGATTGCGCTATCGGAGGAGGAATTGTTTTTCCTGCGAACGAGATAGTGTTATTGTCCAATTATGCTCTGTGATGGTCGTTTTTCTTTTGCTTTTGTCGTTTTGTGTGTTGTCATTGTGACGATGGTTGAGACTATAAATACCGGAACACTTTTTCAATAAAATTTAGCTGAAAGTTGCGCCTTGTTGTGTCCTGTTCTCTCCTTTTGTCCTCGTCCTTGCTGCGCACAAGATTGTATAAGATGTCAAATCCAACTCGCCCAAACAACCACTCTTCTTGCTTATAGAGGGCATTTCACTGCGCAGAACGTAAAAAGACAAGCTTGAAGGTCGCACAGGCAGTCTAGAAAACCGATTACATCGCGTTAATTTTTTCTTTGCGCCATAAAACGTTGTGTAATCATAATCATAACATCAATGGGACTAAAGAAGCCCAATTGGGTCTGTTTTATACTGCACAGCCACTGTCTGTACACAAGTGCAACTAGCTCTACACATACCGCTCAACACACCACTGCTAGGCTGAATCAGATAAGTGTCACACTTGCCAAGCTTGAAGTACAGTCGTGATCTATACGAAGGTGAACAAGCAATCGTCGACTGCCCAGTACTGGGAGCATCATGCAGCAGCTGACTTGCTCTCCTTTTCAAATGCCTTGCGAACCAAGTGGGGTAAGTCGTCTGATAAGGAGAGAACGTCACCACGGACAGCACTGAGCAGTTGATACTCACTTGTCTACCTTCATATGTATCAAGTCTCTATCTGGCCGAAGTAGCCAGTGTGTGTGCAGCACAAACGGCTGTATTGAAATCTCAAGAGGGTGAAAGTTCAGAACAGGCTTGGTAAGGTTTCACATTGCAAGTATGCCCATGCAAATTTCACTTTCTAAAACTTAAAAATGCATTTTAAATTGTCACCCAGGACAAGCTGCTCTTACGCAGCTGTATATATAAGGCAGCTTACCATCAACAACCTTTGCAGACTGCCATGGACCTGAACCTCGGCCTAGTCGATGCTAGCTTCAGTTCGGCGAGGGCTGCACTCAGTAGAAAGGTGAAAAATGTGCTGTTGATTATGTGAAACAACCAAACAAAAGCAATCCTAGCATGCACAATTCGCTTGAGGCACTGACAAATAAAATCAAAGGTTGGGTCAATTATGTTAACGCAATATACTTCAAACACGTACCATGAGTGCTGGCAAGATATTTGCTGCCTTCAATCTAGATAAGCTTCTAAATTTACATGCTAAATAACAAATAACTTAAAAGATGAATTATATTTCGATGGAACTACAAAAACCGAAGACTAGCTCTGCAAATATAGTGCTCTCTAGTACACCATAATTGAGTAGAATCGGAATACAGCGTCCCCCTTACAAAGACTGGAGCAAAACAAGTATAGAGTCTGCCGTGCCACTACAACAGAAACAATGGTATTGTGATCTCGTGGAGTTCAGAGTTCGGAACAAGTGTGACAGGCTTTGGCACGACAAATATTTCAATGTCATTATTCATCTTTGTATATTATACGGTTACAGTGCAGGGAAACAATCACACACCAAATACTCAGAAAGGCAAGCACTCGGGCTGAACTTATAACTCTTGTGTATTCGACTACTTCATTCTTCTCTTGAGCGTCTAGATTGACATTCCAGATCGTGATAAGCAGAAGAAATAGCACGAAATACAAGAAAAAAAGCAAATGACAAGACAAGAGAAAAGGAAACGGCAATAGAAAAAAGTAAAAAAAACGAAAAAGAAAACCCTTACAATTCACCCCCCTCTCTCACCGCTATCGTTTAGATGGAAATTGGAGCTCTTTGGTCGACAGCGCTACAGAAGGACTACTTACACACTTGTCCTTCAGATGCTCTATTCTTTGCGCTTTCATTACTTCTCTTGTCAGTGGGTCTCAAATCCTACCTATTACGGAACAATTTTCAAAATGTGCTACGCAACCACAATCCTGACAGTTGATTCCCAAATGTCCAGCGACAACTCGATGGGTATTATAAAAATGCTCCCTCAAACGATCATTCAAACATCCGCCAGTCTGGCCTACATGCTCCTTACCACACTACTTATGTAGACCAGACTGGCAGGTGTTTAAATGATCGTTTAAAGGAGCATTTTTATAACACCCACTGAGTCGCCGCTGGACATTTGGGAACCCACTGTCCGGATTGTGGTTGTGTAGCACATTTTGAAACTTGTTCCGAAATAGGTAAGAGTCGAGACCCTTTGACAAGAGAAATAATGGAAGCGCAAAGAATAGAGCATCTGAAGAACAAGTGTGTAAGTAGTCCTTCTATAGTGCTGTCGACCAAAAAGCTCCGATTTCTATCTTAAGGATAGCAGTGAGCCCTTGTAAGGGCTTCCTATTTTAGTTTTTTTTTTTTTTTCGTTTCTTTTTTTTTGTGCTGTTCTTCGCTTTTTTTCTTGTATTTTGTGCTATTCCTTCTCCTTATCTCGTTCTGGAAAGTCAATCCAGACGTTGAAGAGAAGAACAAAGTAGTCGAATACACGAAAGTTTTAAGTTCAGCGCGTGTGCTTGTCTTCCTGAGTATCTGGAGGGCGATTGTTTCTCCGCGCTGTCACCGTAGAATACGGTTCACCAACTCGCCCGAGCATCCATTCTATCATTTCTGCAACATTAAAATGACTCTGTTAGTCCGAGCACCTACAGGGTGTATTCACGCAAGTCTTGCGAATGTTCAATTGTAGGTACAGCGCCCTGGTTGTGTCCATGTGCGATATATGACCAAATACCACAGAGACTAATACTGCAAAGTTCTCCGAAAACCAATGGGCGCGGTGGCGAGCGGCAAGAGTGGCACTGTTCACCACTCTCGCCGTTCGTTCGTGTTGATGTCTTGCTACTAACAAGCGCACCAATGGGAAGGCTTCAGCCATTATTGGGAACACTAAATAAACAAATACAAAATACAAATACAACACACACAGCAATACTGGATGCTGGTAGTGACGCACTTCTGTTGGGGTTCTGTGGATATTTATACAGCGTGTAGTTGGTCAGCCATTTCAAAGTTGCGATGAGTTGCTCGCTGTAGATGAGCAATTTAGCCAGTGCAGTACGACTGTTAGCCTGGGGTCTTCAACCTGCACCACGCAGTAGTGATACAGGACAGCACGCCGGTACGATGCTCATCCAGATGGAAATGGGCAGGGGTGGGGATTGAACCCAGGATCCCTGAGTTCTGCAGCGCAAGCTTTCGCTCCACATGCTCCGAGCTCGTGTGCGCTAGCCCAGTCGGCCACCGAACCCCCAACGCAAGGCAACGCAACGCACTTCTGTTGTCAACTCATAATTCCGCTTACGAATGAAAGGCGCAATTCCCCTACAGGCTTTCATTCCACGTGAGTGGCATCAAAATTGCTAAAGGCCAGCCCATAAATACTGTCTGTGTTAAAAACAATCCTAGCAGCAATAAGTTGGTATTATATTGCTGAATATATGGAGCACCTTACCATGAACTCTTGGCAGTCTTCTATGAAGCCAGGACTTCAGTTGAGGAGACTGTCATTCTGTGTCGTCTCAGGTCACTCACATCAGGATGGCGAAAGTGAATGCCAACGTCTAATTGGGAAAAGCTGCAGTAAGTATAAAGATGAAAACACAGATCAGAACATACGATAAAAATATCATAGACCAACTTGAAAAAAAAGTGCACAAAAGACAAGGACAAAAGGACAGGAACACGCAGGACGCAGACTGGTGCAAAATGGCCACTCGATCTATTGAACACAAAATAAAATAAATAAGAGGATGAGAGAAATCAGAAAGGCTGTGCTCGGAGAATGTGAGCTTCAGGAACTGGGGCGTGAGGCAAAGATGTCAGGTAGATTGTTTTACAGACACTCTAGAATTAACAACACCCTTCCCATGCAGTAAGGTGGTGAGTTTATTCTGATTGAACATCTTGAAATATAGCACACAAAAAACAAGGAATAAAGGAGAGGAATACATACACTACATACGAGTGCAGACTCCCAGCACACATAAATTAGAAAAGAAAAAAAAAAAGAATGCGGAACTAGCTTTAGCAAAAGTTCGAACAGGTCGAAGTGGAATGTGCTAATTCACCCATAAGCATAAGACTCTAAAAACGATTTCCTCGGCAGCTCAGGTAACAGACGGATGTGCAGACACATGGTTCGCCCATACTACGAATAATAAAGACCTAAAATAATTCTCTTGTATGCTTTTTTATAGTATCTGCTAATTATTCACGTTTTTCCTAAGGATGACATACACGAGCAGTGTAAACAGTGCGTAGGTAGGTGACAATCCATCATAGATTTTAGAGAGAGATTGAGCTGTTTTTATGTATTAGCCATCCATCTGTTACCTTAACTGACATGAAAATTTATGTTTTTTTTAAATGTGCTCTTGCTAACAGGTAAATAAGCGCGTTCCACATGGACCTGTGCTCAAGCTCCTTCCGCATACATTATTTCTCCCTTTTTTGATTTATGCGAGTTCAGTCTGCTCTCGCATGAGGTCTACGTGTTACTCTCCCTGTCTCCTTGGCTTTTTTGCAAACTATTTTTTAAGGTGTTCAATTAGTACCAGCTCACCACCTTACTACAATCACGCAACAACTAAAAACAATTACAACTAACACCATTCGCCGAAGGCAGTACCAAACGAAAAACAGGGATGGGGTGAGGTATGTCTAACACTATATACTTACACTGAACAAAATATAGATACCAAAAACTGGCGAGACACTACCTTAATTCAGGACATGCTTGTAACTTTCCGTAGAAGCTTGTAATTAATACTTGATAGCCTCTAAAAAAAAAACACCAGTAGGAAGAAAATAAATGCTTCACCATTTAAAGCAGCCTGAGTGTTTCTGCAGGGAGGTGTGAAATTCGTTACATGTGCAATGGATCATACGAAACACGTGTACAGCAAATGATCTTTAGAGCTCGACATTTCGCGAGAAATAAGTGCCGGCGTCAAAAATTATTTCGCGGGCACAAATTCTTGCGATCGGAAGTGGTATGCTATGCATTAATCACCATGGGGTGAATTCGTCGCGGCACCGATTTTTGGCAATTCTTTTCTGAGTACGAATCGCGAAAATGAAGGCGTCTGCAGACGACTGGGGCGGCGAAAGCTACGGACTTGCTCGATCAATCAATCGCTGCTTTTTGTCGGGTCCAGCTCTCAGCACGCAAGTACGGAGAGTGGCGTCGGCGATGGAGGGGCACCGCGCTTTTCCAGACATTCTAGCTTACCAGTAAACAACACGGCGGAGGGAGGAAATCAACCCCCCCCCCTCTTCTTCCGCCTTTGCTCCCGCCCCCATCCCGTCTCCCAGAGTTCCCCCGCTACTGATCGACCTTAAGCGAGTAGACAGCCTCTGCATCGGGGAAAAAGAAAAACAGCCTCGCATAACACCATTCGCGCACAATTAGTAATACTGGTAAAAGCAAGCGATCTACTGACAATAATAAGCCTTTTGAAAGCAGGAAATAATCTAGCCCTAACGAACAAAAAACGAACTTTCTTCGATCCCGTGCCATGATCTTGGCTGTTGAGCAGATTTGACGTAGTTCCACGTCCCACAGTCGCTTCCGTCTTTGTCGGACACATTTGAAACTAAGGCAAACTTCACGCATCACCACTAATCGGGTAATTGGACCGTTAGACGGTCGTGAACACAAGCATTCAAACGCACACGGCCGGCAAAACGTGCGAAACATAGGCCGTTGATTCGATGAGATTGTATTCGTATCTTCAACACGTTTGAAATAAAACAATCAGCAAACCGCATTATAAAACTCATAAAAGACACAGCAATAATAAATTATTGCGCACGTTAATATTATGCATAAGTCCTAAACACGTTGCAAAATAATAAAGACGAAACTAAGCCTACAATGGTTCAAAACGAATTCAGCAGACATGCAACCTTCTAGAAAAAAAGCTAAAGTCAGCCGGGCAACGATGTTGGAGGAGGATTCGAAACAGGGATTTTGCCATTTATGCCAAAGTTGAATGAAGAAGTTAAAGCAGGCCTTGAGGTACCGATTAGTGCGCGAGAAATAGAGAAAGCAATCGACGAATTGCAGCTTGGTAAGTCTCCCAGACCCGACGGTTTGAGTGCAGCCTTTTATAAGGGTTTCAAAAGCGAAGTGGCAGAGGTGTTGTGTCGCGTGGTAACAGAGTCGTACAAGGAGAAAGAACTTCCCCTTTCTTTTCAAAAAACGCATATTGTTTTGATTCCCAAAAGTGATGATCCAGTTAAATTGTTGTCCGTAGGGTCCTATCGTCCAATCAGCTTAGCGAACGTAGATTATAAGATATTTATGAAGGTTTTAGCAAGGAGACTACAAAACGTAATAAAAGTAATTGTAGGGCCGCACCAAACTTGCGGCATCACGGGCCGGACCATCACCACCAATATTCACGTAGCAAGGAGTATTTTAGAATGCTGTGATGCAACAGGATACCGGGTTGCAATGTTGCAGCTTGATTTAGAAAAGGCTTTTGATCGCGTTGTGCATAAAGTTCTCTTTAGCATTTTGGAACATATCGACGTGGGCGCTGTACTATTAGACGGGGTTAAAATGGCTTATAAAAATGTTGTACGAATATAATTGTAAATAAGAACCTTAGTGAGTGCTTCCAGGTACGGTCCTCCGTGAGGCAAGGGTGTCCGTTATCGCCCTTGTTGTACGCCATTTATTTAGAGACTTTTTGTTTAAAGCTTCTTAATAATGGAAAAATAAGAGGATTTGGACTAATGGCAAACGAAGTCAAAGTTCTCTCGTACGCGGACGACGTAGCAGTTTTTTGTCACGACGTGGAAAGCGTCAGTGAAGTTGTCAAAGAGGCCCTAGCGTACTGTAAGTTGTCGGGCAGTGCTATAAACTGGGGCAAATGTCTGGGTATCTGGCACGGAAGTTGGGAAAACGTACCTGCTATTTTTGAAAACATCCAGTGGACTTGCTCACCAGCTAAGTACCTCGGAGTGCCACTAGAGCACTACCGAGACACTGCGAATTACTGGACGGAAGAAATCGAAAAGGCCCGAGCAAAAACATTAAAGTGGGGGGGGACCGACCTGTCAATGTTTAGCCGATCAACAGTTTGTAGTATGTTTATTGTTGCAAAAATTTGGTACATGCTCCAGGTGATGTGGATGTCGAGGATCAACATCCAGAAGATGCATAGAGTGTTTGCGGTCTTTTTATGGGGCTCGGGATGGGAACGCATGAGCCGTACTAATTTGTTTCGTGCCGTCCAAAGTGGCGGACTGGGTTTACCCCACTTGTTCCTCCGTCAGGTGGTATCCAGATTTGTTTTTCTAAGGGATCAGAAGAACCCTTTTTTTGCGAACTGTACTTCAGGTTGCACTGCGAAACGCACTGCCTGAGTTTATTGTCTCTTCTGCTGATGTAAGGTTTCTGAGTGTTCGTGGTTTTTTGTACGAAGTGGTGGAAGCCTTCCGGTTTTTGAAAGTGCGATTCTCTATGGATACCTAAGTGTGGTTTCAAGAAAGCGTT